>JAVQJF010123591.1:0-19723 GCA_036023855.1 Gadopsis marmoratus | reverse complement strand
CCCCTGTGCTCACTGTGCTAAGTGTCCATGGGCGGATTATGAAACAATGGGCTCCTGGGCACAGACACGTAAAAGGCCCCCCGCCCTCCTATATACCAGCAACACACACAAACATGACTATGAAACATTTTTGTAGTTGTCTTTTGTCTATTTTTTACAAATATTGCATCTCAATCTGGTTGTTTTGCATCTATCTTTAGTTGTTTTGAGTCTATTTCTAGTTATTTTGCATCGCTTTGTGGTTGTTTTATGTCTTTGTGGTAATTTTGAGTCCGTGTTTTGTCATTTTTAAATCTATTTTTAGTCATTTTGCATCTCATTGTGGTCATTTGAGTAGGTCTTTGTAGTCATTTTCTGTCTCTGTGGTAGTTTTTGCTTTTTTTCTTAGGCATTTTGTGTCTCATTCTGGTTGATTTGTGTCTGTTTTAAGTCATTTTGCATCTCATTGTGCCCGGTAGGCTCGTTCGGTAATCCATCTATGATAGTGTCATTCTGTTTGTCAGGTTTTCTTTCTGTTCGAATGCCAACAGGAAATGCAAAGGGATCACTACGCTCCCCTAATGTGAGCACACACACACACACACCTCCTACCCTACTGCACTCTTGAACACCATCATCAGGCTCTGTCATATTTGTTCTCCATTGTCACAAGATGCCAAGTTATGCAAGGAAAATGCTCGCTGTATTGTACACTATTTGTAAAAAGTAGACGAAGTTGCCACCACTTTTTCCTCCCACAGGTGTATGAGTTCATGGAAAACGGGAGAAAATGTAGGCTCACTAGTCAATTAGGTTATAAAACCAACACTCTCTCCTCAGGTTGGTGCTATTCCTGGACTGCTGCTGTGAGAGGAGATCTGTGTGAACTGCTGCCGCCTGGTGGCTGAATGCCGTCTAATACATAAAACAAGGCTCTGTGTGAGTCATCACCCCCCCCCCCCCATGAGGACAGATGGGAGGTGTGTGTGGTGTGTTTGTGTGGAGGACTGGGCGGAGCAAACAGCAGTGGACTGTAAAATAAGGGCTTTCCCCTCTCTCTTTTTCTCCCTCTCTCTCTTTTTCCATAGCTTTTTTTTCCTGGGTCAGAAGAACCAGTTATAGCAAACATAACAGAAGGCTGCAGAGCTTCAGTCTTAATATAAATTGCAGACATTTGCTGCCTTTCCTCTCTAATTTAACCATGTTAGGGGACTGATACAAGATTTAATCTGCCTCTTCCTGGTGTAGAAATGAATCATTTTTACATTATTAGTGAAGGAGAATGAAATGAAAATGGCACAGTGATCTTTCTGTCTTGTCTATTACTGATATGCTGTTTAGCTGAGAGATTGTAGGCTGCAGAGGAGAGCATTTTAGGACAGAAATCATGATGCTGTTAGCTGATGATACAGAAAGAAGCAAATATATTTTGCTGCAGAGGGCTGTGTTGAATGTGTGGGTGCAGATAAAGAGGGGGGCGGTTCTGGGACACTGGAACATACTGTTGAACCTTCTCGTGGTCGTGGGCCAAGCGTAACAAAACACCAGTTTCCCTGTAGACTTGATTGCACTCTAACTCTCACACACGACTTCATATTGAAACTAGAGGAGAGGGAAATGATTCACTGCAGGAACTAGATGAGTAGTGATGGTGGTTGGACAACTGAGCAAGCCATTTTATATTAATTTTATGTACATTTCTGTCTGTAGCGTGTCAACAAATTACTTTTCAGCTTTCTTTAGGTGATCAACAGTCTAAAACAGAGGTTTTCAAAGTGGGAGGCCCCCAGGGGGGCTCAGTGAATGGAAGTGAAAACATATTACCTTAGTCATCAAAAGGAGATCACACAGAATAGCCTAAATGTGTGTGATTTCGTTAAACAGAGATACAAAAGTTTTGGGGAATTCTACTGTTCTTCCCAGGGTCAGAAACTAATAAATGCTTCATGACAGACCTTTTTTATTGAAGTGACTGGAGTTGTGTTTATCTTGGCTCAGTTGCTGAGTGTCTGTGGTATAATAACAACAATAACAATCATCTCATAGGCATCCTTTTTCCAAGCTTTGTCTGACCCACTGTATCAGAAAAGTTTTGTTTGAAAAATGACTGAATTGCTTGAGCAAGTATCAGAAAGGTTTTCTGTCGATCAACTAGTCGATTAATCAACTAACTGCTGCGTCTCTAAAGAGCATTAGAGGTTCCAGAGGGATGGAAGCTGCAGAAAAAGACTGAAATTAATGTAATGAATTTTACTGTGGCACAGAGACAAAAAGGAATATTGTTTTATTTGGGTTTAAATCTCAGACCAAAAAAAAACAAAAAAAAACCAAGTACAACACAATCAGCAATGTGACAAACCTACAAAAGGCATCGAGGAAGAGCTTGAACATAGGAAGGCACAGATCTGATCTGAGTGGTTACTGAATCATGTCTGTCAACAGGAAACAGGGCCGACAAGAATAAAGTGACAAACAGAGCGGAACCCAAGATAAGGATGTAAAACTGGTGAAAACAGATTAATCTAGCGACAACGGGCGTGAATCACTCCACCTGAAGGCAGAAAATATGTCACGCAGATTTTTTATCACCCTGAACAGATGTGAAGAAAAGAAATCTTCAGAATAAAATCCCTTTTTATACACACTGACGACAGAATGGTGCTGAGTAGAACACAACAGATGATACACCCTAAGAAACAGGATAACTGACACGTTAAACACAAGGGGACAAATTTGACTAGAATAATTATTTTAAGGCTCTTATTTATGTGAGACATTACTGCTACATTGTGTTTGTATACTCGACTGTATGTATATTCTTACACAGGCTGACGTGAAATGTGTGGCTTTCCTTGATGTCTACGTACCCAAAAGCTACCAGCGTAACATCACAGTGACAGTTTTTGCATCTGTGTTTCTCCCAGTTCTCTCTCTCTCTCTCTGTCTGTGTGTCTGTCTGTGTGTCTGTGTGTCTGTGTGTGTATGTGTGTGTGTGTGTCCTTCCGATCTTCTTCTTCTTTAAAAGGTGTACGGCCCGACGTAGATGGAGAGTCTGAGGGCGGAGCTGGTCTGGTAATTGCCCTGGTAGGTGAGCAGAGGGCTAACTGACACCATCTCCAGGTCCAACGTGTACTCTCTGGGCCCCGACACAGCGCGGGCCAGCACCAGCATGGCGCTGATATTATTGATTTGCTGGAGAAGACAAATCAAATATTATATAAATATTTTAAAAGGGCTGCATTGAAAAACACTGCTGCCTTAAACTCAGGCCAGTGCTTTCTTGTTTGGTAGTCTGGCCTACCACAGTTATTCAATGGTTAAACAACCCCAGAGAATTCTCAATATATTATATATCAGGAATTCATTTGTTAAGATGCACTGATGTGAATGTACGACAGGTTACATTTCAAACCATCCTCCTCTCTGCATGCTGTGTAACAGTCCTCACCCTGATGTAGAAGTCTTCGTTGTCGTCACCGGAGCGGATGCGGAAGGTGTTGTAAGCCCCCGGAGAGACGCTGGTGGCCTGAATCTGGAAGATGTCGGAGGGGACGGAGCGCTCTGAGGTGATGCTCATGTAGCGGTGGACGACGGAGAAAGGCAGCTCTCGACAGACGGGCTTGTTGACAGGACACACGCAGCGGCTGGACGGAGAAGTAAACAGCCAGAGAACAATAAGCGCACAGGCAAGTCTTAGTCATTTTTGGTGCAAAAAAACAAAAAAACATTCATGAATCAGCCAGCAGAGGGTGATATGGCTGACAGGAAGGTTTTCCTAAAATCTAAACAAATATTGAACAGTAGTCTTTTCCCCTCATGTTTCTCTAAAACACATTTTATGTTACCAAATCATCTGGGATATGTTGATAGTGAGCCCCACCTGTTACCAATCCAACACTTGTTCACAACTGTAATAGTTTTCTTATTGTACTGGACCATACTCAAAAGAAAAGGTTGCAAGTTGGACTCGTATGTGGAAAAAGTAATTGAGGTAATCTTGCAGTTTGAGACATACTCAATACAGGGGCTGATTATATTCTGCGCTCATGGCCAGCACATATTTTAGTAATTGGTCAAAGGTGTGTGAGAGTTTGTGTACGAATACGAACAAGCTTTGATGAGGTGTCACTCACTTGTCAGACACCTGCACATAAGGGTCTTGGCAGCGGTTTGTGTCCACACACTGGTATCGTCCGTGGATATTCACACAGGTCTGCGTGTCGGCACACTGATGTTCGCCTGTTTCACATTCATTTATATCTGCAGAACAACAACAGCTCGTGATGTTCGATATAACAGGACAAGAACAGAGCTGCTGTCAAAGTCTGAATAAGTGTTGACTCAGTGCAGCATTTGTGACTCTGAAGGCACAGAGAGGTAGGTGTTAGTTTTGGGAGGAAATGGAGGTGGGTGTGCTTACCCTGGCAGAGTCTGGTGCCTTGCAGCTGGTATCCCTCTGGGCACACACAGGAGAACTTCCCTGGTTCGTTGACACACTGGTACTGGCACAGGTAACTGGAGTAGCTGCACTCATCGATGTCTGTCAAGTTTTTATTCGTTGTTCATAATTAAAGGTAAAACGGGAAACAGAAAACAGAGCAGATTGGCATCACGGAAACTGGCAGGTTTGTACCATGGGAGTCTCTTACCATTACAAGCAAAGCCATCCGGCCCCAGCTCATAGCCCTGGTCGCAGCGACAAAGGAACGTGCCGTATGTGTTGTAACACCTCTGAGAGCAGGGGGCACCCATCTCACATTCATTCACATCTGAAAGGAGGGAAGGTAGATTTTAGTGTAAACTTAAATGCTGTATGAGTCTGAAATACTCTTACAGTTGCTGGGTCTGAACTGAAACTGAAGGCAGAAATCAGAATGATAGCTCCCAATACACTTAAAGGCCATGAAAACAAATGTTCTCAATAACGCTTGTTGCTGTGCGTGAGGGGGTCCAACATGAACACAATTTATTTTCTGCCAGAGTTGAAACCGTTTTGATTTCTTCTCATGAGATTTATTTTTCTCACTGGTGTAAAGTGAGACAGACTCTGCTGTAAAAAGGCAATGTCACGTACTGTAACATCTGTGCATCAATTACAATTGAGCAATATTGAATCAATATGTAAGGACAGTTATGGGATTTTTGTAAATGTTGCCAGGCAACTGTCAATCAAATGTGATCAAACCACAACTGATTAATTGCGGATTAACTGAGTTTTTTGAGTGTTAAACCTGTAATAAATATGTTTTTCCCTAAATCTTAACGTTACCTATGTAGTCATGAATATGTAAAGTTAAAAAGAAAAGCCTAAACATCTACTACGCTGATTTAGCCTCAAGCAGAGCTGAGGAGTGGGCTACAGCGGTCTGGTAAACTCACTTCCTTCTAACTCCACACTCCCGGAATCTATTTCATTTTCAAACTTGTAGACTTCAGCTCGAACCGACGCTGACTCAAATGGCATCATTTGAGGAAATGTATCAGACTTCACGCCCTCTGGAGCCACAAAAGGCTTTATACAACTTTGTTCACATATACAGCAGTGTACTCCCCAAGAGCTGTAAACAGCCTTTGATATGTAAAATTGGTGGAGTTTACTTTAAGATTTGAAACCACATTTTCTAAGGCTTTCTTTTTTGTCAGGCACCTCTCAAAGCCTGAGTGAGATCTCTAAGTTTGATTAGTTTGATTTTACAGACAGTGGCTATAATCAGGTGTGGAGGGCGTCACTCACCGATGCAAGATCGGTTGTTTCCCGCCAGCTGGAAACCAGGTTCACATTGACAAGAGAAGGAACCAGGGACATTGACACAGCGATGCTGGCAGTACCTATACCTGCATTCATCGATGTCTGAGAGAGAGAGAAATGGAGTCAGAAGAGGGATATTCATATTCCTACAGGTTATTAAGGTCACTCTTGCAGCTATAACTAACTTCACCCTGAGCCACGTAGCAAAACACGTTTCTAAATTGCCATATTTAAGCCTGCTTAGCTACACTAGTTGAAGAATATATTCAGATTATCTCACCAATGCACTCTGTGCCAACCTTGCGGTAACCGTCCGGGCACTGACAGGTGAAGGCGCCCAGTGAGTTGATGCACTGCTGGCTGGGCTGGCAGTCATGCTCGTCTCGCTCACACTCATCGATGTCTGTGTTTGTGGGTGAAGTGAAACAGGGACACACATGTAAAAATGTGGTTATTGTGAGCAAACACAGCATCATTCAGCATGACAGGAAGATACAGTGTGACTGTTGGCGACTGTGTTCCCCTCATTTGCACCCGACAGCTGAAAATACCACATCATGTTGAATCATGTTTGCTGTCTCATGCAGGCCAGATGAACACCTCGCTGTCCTCCAGCACTGGTAGGCTTCTCGCTGCAAGTCCATTTCTTAAAACACAGCAGCTGTTCTCGTGTGAAATCTTCCAAATTCCTACACTGTCTGTCTGCCCCCCGTGGACTCATACTCACACTCACACAACTTGCACCAACATGCTGCCTCCAACCCCAACACCTGCTATGACCACCTGTCTCTCACAACCCGTGGCCACTGACAAAAAATTTACACAATCACACACACAAACATGCTTAATAATCACTTATCCTGTGGCCACCTGTCCTCCTCCAACCCCCAGACCTACAAACCAGACACCCACCCACACAGCTGTCTCCCTGTGGCTCGTAGCCCAGAGGGCAGGGGTTGTTCACGGTGGGCGTGATAGCGGGCTCTGGGGCTGGGATGACTGACGCAGAGCGGGGAAGGCACAGGTACCCTCCGTAGTGGTTGAAGCACTTCATTTCCCCTTTGCAGGCATCTGCAATGGTCTCACACTCGTTTATGTCTGATGGGAGACACAGGGACAGAACTTTAGGCACTAAACATTCTTGTTAGGGAACAAATCAAAAACAGGACAGAGTGTGAAGAGCAACAGGATGATTAAAGCTGTAACTACGTAAGAATAAGGTGGTTAGATGGAATAAATGCAGGTGAATGAGAGCTTTACCCTTGCAGTGCTCTGTCTGAGGGTCCCAATGATACCCATCTGTGCATTCCTACAAAGAGCAGCAGAGGGAGGAAGGGACTGTGAGTGAAAATTATGGAAAGAAAGATGTGAGCAGTCCCATTGAGCCAAACGGTTGCATAATATATTCATAATACATAAAAAAGAAGCAGAGAATAAAGAAACTTGTTTCATCTGTATTTGTGTAGGAGTGCTGGGCCAAAAAGACGAGAAGTCTGCTGACATTTTAAACTACTCTCCTTAAGCCAAATGTCACTTCAAAAACAAAGAATTTAAGGCCACTGTTTGGAAAAAGGGTCATTATCATTCTGGAAAATAATATATTGCTGTGAGCTGCATGGAAGGAAAAAGTGAGGCCTAAAGAAACATGGAATTAAAACTAAAATTAACCCCCAGCTATGACTACTATAAAATGCTGCAAAGGGAAAACTGCTGTGGAATATTAAACAAGGAGAAGATGAAGACATATAAAATAGAGCTAAGACAAAAAGAGAGGATTTGAAGCCAACATTTCAACATAAAAAATGCAGTAATACCAACTGAGAGGCGTGAAATATATAATATAGAAGAAAGGGAGAGAAGATGAAAAGAAAAAGAAAGGAGTAAGAGAAAAGGAGAGGGAGGGAGAGAGATTCATCCATCCTTACCGTGTAGGTGTCACTTTCTGTAGGTGGCTGTGAAATAGCACTGCGGAGGAGCACAGACACACATATGCACACGCACAAGATTGACACACAAGCACCCTGCATACTAATGCACTAATTTGTGGGAGACGGGACAGGAACACACATAAAACATGCACACAAACACACACACAGCTATCAGACAGGTAATGCTGCTTCAAAGATGAGAGAGGCAGCGGACTTTGTGATGTACACAGCAGCCAAGAAGTGGTATCTGTATTTCAGAGAGAGAGACAGAGGGACAGACAGTAAAAAAAAGGCCACATTAGCAACTCAAAAATCACAAAATGGTTCGATTCAGTCTTAAAGCATACGGGTGCTGTAAACTGTTCCTGCAGCTGAAATCTATAAATTAAGTCGAAGCAAAGGAGCTGGAGCCAAATTTTAAGTAGTCCGTCAGAACACCAGCGGTTAGCTTCTTGGACTTGGTTCACTGTTTGTCAACCGAACAGTTCCCCCTTGATCGCAGCAGGAATAAATGGAATGAATCACTCTGCCAGGTGAAAACATAAACACTGTGACGTACTCCATCCTTCTGCTGAAAATAACACAGTCAACATCACAGAAATACTTTCATATTAGCTGCTCACAGAAGCCCTCTGTGTCTGTAGACTGGCAGACTACAACTCACTGGAATGATAGTCTCGCTGAGCGCTGCCTCCAGAGGTTCAGTTTAGTGTGTACCAGAGCAGTGGGAGCACATAAATCCTGGCTATAACTTGCATATTTTACAACAGCATCTCCTGCTGAGCTGCTACAGTTTCTGAGATCAACGTCAAATTAATTTGTCTGTAATGTAAGAGAGCATCTGTCTTTGTCAGTGGTGGAAAGAAACTACGTACATTTAAGTACCAAACCTCATTTTAGGTACTATCTTGAGTATTTCCATTTTAGGGTAGTTCTACTCTACTACTCTCAGAGCGTTATCAATACATAGTATAATGTGCCAAATGTTCGGTGAGCATTCCTATGGAAGCCCAGTATTCATGTAAAATTATGTTTTGACCTATCACCAGGCCTAGTGGGTATCAGGCTGTGTTGCCATAACTCTGGTCCACTCATTCGATCCACCATCACTGTATAACTCGTTCCACTATTCTTAACAATAGCCACTAATTAACAACCCTTCTGGTATGAAAAACCTTATTGAATCATGTCAACTGGTCTTACCAAATAAAGGAACATGGTATCAAAAAGAATTGTGTGACTGCAATAGTGCAGGAAGGTCTACAGGGCCATCAGGTGAGCACCCTCTCAATAACTGATGTTATGTTGAGTTGGGCCCTTGACCCCGAGAAGGCTCAGCAGAGCTTTCCAGCGTCGCCAACCCCCTCTTTACCTGCACCCACACACTCAACACAATCCTCCGTAGCTGGTTTTATTGACTTTCATCTCTAATCACCAGATAACAGATGACTACAACAAGCTAACACCACCTCATTCTAGCCAACATGTTACATGCTGCTCAACCCAGCAAGCTACAGCCACATCATCACCCTCAGCTACCTCATCTTAGCAAGCAACAAAGCATGCACTCCTATCTACCACACCACGTTAGGCTAACTAGCCTGCCTATTGAGTCACCAAATAAACCAAACCATCTGATAAACTAACTTGGATACTTTAAGTACATATGCTGGTAATACTTATGTACTTGTACTCAAGTAGAATTTTCAGTGCAGGACTTTTACTTGTATTGGGATTATTTTTACACTGTAGCATTTCTACTTTTACTTAAGTAAAGGATCTGAGTACTTCTTCCACCTCTTCCTTTTCCTACCATGTTCTGTGGAGGGTGGTGTGGTTTTTGAGGCAGATTTATAGTGAATTATGTTTGCTGAGTGCTCTGATAGACTGGGCTTTTCTCCCAGCAGAGACACAACCATCCTTCAGTTAATGTTCCTGGAGAGAAGCTGTAAGTGTTTAAGCCGACTCTAAACATAAACAAATCACCTATTCAAGATCCCGCCGACCAAAAACGTAGAAAATACAGGCCAATTCAAGGAGTAAAAAAAGATTCTAAGCGAGGGCTATTTGCTAAGTCAGTGAGCTCCAGTTAAAATACATGACAGGAAAGTTATAATCACTGCCTGTCTACGTGCATAGACACGTACTCAGATGTAAACTCCAGAGGCCACATTTGCAGGCATCGTTTCTTGTTGTATTTCATGTTGAGACAAACAGAAGGCTGCTGGGTGAAGTGGGCACCCTCAAATACTTGATGTGTGTTCTCTTTTCATCATGCTCTCACTCTACACCCCCCCCCCATATATCTTTTTTTTTTCTCTCTACCCAACCGGTCGAGGCAGATGACCGCCCACCCAAAGCCTGGTTCTGCCTGAGGTTTCTGCCTGTTAAAAGGCAGCTTTTCCTTGCCACCGTCGCCTAGCGCTTGCTCATGGTGAAATTGCTGGGTCTATACATATAGAGGTGGTCTAGACTTGCTCTATATTAACAAGTGCTATGAGATAACTGTTATGATATAGCGCTATATAAATAAAATTGAATTGAATTGATGGATGACATCACAGGCCATTCGTGACCTTTGCATGGTGAAAAGCAGCGAGACATGCCCTCACCCTGTATGCCCAGACGGTAACACATACCACTGTGCAATCGGACGGCTGCAGTACGTGACCTCTCTGAATTGGCCCAGAGGCCACTTACAACCAGCAAGAATGTGACCCAAAACCACCAAAAAAAAAACTGACCATCAGTCCGGGGTCCAGTCACTCACTGGCTACTGAAAGTGGGCAGTAAGGATGCATGGGTGTTGCCCGGCTGCCACTGGAGATCAAGTGGCGGTGGACCTCTGGAATGCCCGTGGCAAGGATGTGGGCGCCAGTTCCCAGCTGGGATGCCCTGCCACGGCAGTGGTTCCCAGAGTATCAGGTTCTGGGAAACCCCCCATGGATTCACATAAGAGGATAGCTGGTGCCAAACCTCTAGCCACTGCTACCCTAACCCCTCATCTCTCCTCATTGTGTAGGAGGACGTCAGAGAATGTGGCCCAAGTGCAGGAATTCATTGCCTGGGTTTTGACTACCACTGACAGGTTGACTGTAACACCCCATCACTATGAAAGATAATCTACAACGATTTTGATCAATCATTTATGTCATTTTTCAATCAAGAATGCTAAACGTGTGGTTGGTTCCTGCTTCCTGATGTGTTGCTTTTCCTTGTCATATATGATAGTAAATTAAACATGTTTTGGTTTTGTACTGTTGGTCAGACAATACAAGACATTTAAAGACATCGCCATGGCTCTGAAAACTTGTGATTAAGCATTTTTTACTATTTTGACATTTACTAGATGAAAAAATTAATAGAGAAACTCATCAGCAGGTTAATCGATAATGAAAATAATAGTTATTTGTAGGCCTAGTTGAAACCTTAAAATATTACTGCTTTAACACCTGTAGTATATAATATTAACAATACCTCTCATGATAAAATAAATATAATCTAAAATAATTACCATTTGGGGCTCGCCTGGGCCCCACTAACAGCAGGCTGACCCATTTTTAAAATCACACAGTCAGCACAATTTAACAAGCAAAATATCAGGTGGCTTATAAAAGTGTCCACATGGTGACCAAGAAAAACACACAGGTGGACCACACACACACACACACACACACTGCGAACTGCAGGATGGTGTTGTGTAGTGTATACATTGCGAGCTTTGTGTTGTTCTGCTCGGTTGTGCGTGGAGCAGCCTGAGAACATGGTGGCCCAGCGCACTCCAGCTGCACACTGTTACCGTTGCAGCAGTGAACCTGCAAATCCACAACCGGGGGGGGTCACCGTCTAACACACAGCCTAACTCCTGTGCTGGGAAACTCCATAGTCAACGATCAATAGTGGCCTGCAGGACAAATTCACACACTGTAACTGAAACAAGTCCCAATTGAGCTGCTCTCTACTCCCAGTGGTGATACTGCTCCCTGTGTAAAGGGTGTTTAAGGGCTGTGATGCATTAGTGCATTTATATAATGTGGCACAAGATGATGTGCTGCTCTCAGGGGAACAGCTCTCCGTCCTGTTGCCTTTATAATCCCACCTGAGTCATTACAGTGACGGTGGAGCTGTCACATGTGGAGTATACTGTAAAAACAGTTATAAAGTGCGCTGTCAAATAGTAGTAAGGCAGCATCCTAGACTGTCTGCGATGTTAACCAGGTTTCAAGAGTGTTTTGTGTGTATTTGATCTCGTGGCTGGCACCTGTTTCTCTTACTTAGACTTCACCCAAATTGTGTTGCTGTAGTTTCCGCCCCAAGTGACCAAACCGAGATTGAGACACTGACTTTAAATGTTGTAAAAGAGGGATGAGGTGGAAGGATTTAGCAAGATACTGTACAATAATACTTGCCCTGTGACTCATTGCCCTCCCCATTACAGTTTCTGAAACACAGAGCCAAGAAGCTGCACAGACTGTGGGCCACGTTATCTTGGCTCTTGTGAGGAGCCAAGTGTAGCAGAGCAGTGCTGTGACTGTGACGTGTATGGCCTGTACCAGAAAAGTGGGTAAGAGGCACATCTCACCTTAGTTACTTCTCCCTTAAACTCTCGCAAACATAAGTCATCCACCAGTTCGCTGTTTGACACAAATATCTTCTAACGTGGGTATCAGACATCAAAGAAACACAGGAATACTCACGGATGAATCTTTTCGGATGGGTATTCCGTCTCTCTGTCCCACTCTGACCAGTGTGTCCTTCTGTTGGCTGGTTGGCGTGTAGAAGTGGTCCCTTAAACTCCTGCCTGTATGACCCTGAGAGAGTGAGTGGGGAGACCGACAGCTGGAGCAGCTGAAGACATGCAAAGGGAGGGAGGGAGAGAGCAAGAGACGTAGAGAACAGAGAGAGGGAGGAGAGAGAGGGAGGAGAGAGGGACAGCCCATTCTTACCCCCCCCACGACTCTGGCCCCCTGCACTGCCATCCTCCACTCTCCAATCCCCCTCTCTCTGACCCCCCAGGATGCAAATTCCTGGTCTGCGGCCCAAATACCGAAATTCCAAATACGTCCAAATCGCAGGCGGAACAACAACTCACAGATTCACACACTTGCACCCCCATCTTCTTACAAAATGCCCCCTCTTACTGGTTCCACAACACACCTGGTTTCATTTAAACTAAACCCCCGCAAAAGCCCCAAGCTCTCCCACCCTTTCCTCCCTGCCTTTTCCCATTTACCCCCCATCTATCTATACTTACTCCCCCATCTTTTTCCCTTTTTTTCCTTCTTCCATAAAGCGACTAAAGCCCTCACTCTCGTCCAATCTGACATGCAGGATATTTATAGTCGGGGAGAGAGAAGTTAATGGAATGTGGACAAAAATTAGAGTGGAAGACAGACAGAGAGAGTGTGCAGACCTATTCGGAAAATGTGTCAGCTTATTTTGCAGAATTAAGCGGTGGCGTTTTCTGGGATAAAATACAGAAAGCAAACTACAATCATTATTCTTGACCAACATACCAACTTTGCTGCTCTGTTTGTACATGACTAATCCATTAGTGCACGTCGAATCATTTCCAGCAGTATTTTTCCTTGCAAAAAGTGCAGCCTCGTTATGATGCAAACTGGTTAAGATGTTGCTTAATCCACATTGGTCTTTATTATACTGAGTCATTATAAAGGTCAACCTTGTACATCCCACAAAATGAAAGTCTCTTAAATTAAATGAGCAACAACCACTTTACTATAATTGAAGGCTTCATTCCAAGATACTTTAAGAAATCTAACATCCATTACTAAATTATTGCCTGCATTAAAGTTTACAACCAAAGATTCTTTAATAGACATACTAATCTTTATATTTTTAGAGTGCAATCCTGCTATTTTTAAAATCATGGGCGCAATGACTGTATTTTACTTGTTTTTCTCCAGTATTTTTGTTTAAGAACCTTTACTTAGCCTCAGATTGTTTATCTGCCTTGTCTTTCTGGGTGGTGGCAGAGATGGCAGCTGTCATTACGGGGGACGTTGTGAAAAGTCACACTCACAACCCCCTAGCTGGACCAACTGTGACCCCCCTCACCCCCGGTTGGTCCCTTTTCCCATGGCCACACACAGACATGCCACACACACTGGCAGAGGTCTCAATTCATGACACATATAATCTGTTGGTCACATTTAAGATGTTAAAACACTAATACAGTTCATACTCCATACTGAGTCCAGACTGCTGAAGCAGGACATTACAAATCTGCCAGTTTTGCGGTATGATTTATACCTCCTCTCTCTTTGTCTCTAATCTCCATCCAACACTCACAAGATCAGTAAATCTTGTCCCTGGAATGGGTTAATGAGAACATCTCTTCCGTATAGCATAGCAGATAAAACGATAACATAAAACAGAATGGCATTTTGATGTCAATGTGCAATTTATTTACAAACCACATTTACAGACACTTCAGGACACTATGGGTGCAAACAGGGAGGCTGAAAGCGATAATGGAGCTTGAGAAGCAGAATTCATCACCGCTGACGAAACGAAACAGAGAAAGCACAAAACAAAGGGCTAAGATAATGGCTTCAGCAGGGGGAAACAGACAGAAATCAAACCAGGGGATGAGAGGGGCGACCCGCGAAGAAAACGTTTCAGTCGTGATACATTTTGAAGATACAGCTTTTGGTGACGCCCATGTATCTGTCCCACACAGCCTGATGTCTGAGGGGCAGAAAACAGAGACAAACTTGTAAGCAAATGGGGCAAAGATGTACTGTAAGTCTCATGACAAACTGCAATTGTGAAATCTGGGGTGAAGAGAGTAAATGAGGCAATCTTTGTACACTCAGTAATGGGGGGGTCTATGTTTCTATGAATATCTCTTTGTTACGCATGTAGTGGTAGAGGGCTGTGTAAACCCTTAACTACATTCCAGAGTGTTTGCATGAGAAACAAGGTAACTACAGTTTAAGAAATCAGGGGCAAGATAGGGAGACACCCACTGGTAGAACACGAACGTCAATATTAGAGAGGATTTTAACATGCAACCTTATGCTTGAGCAGCATTTAATGACTGCCAAAGTGTTTATCGTTAGCCAGTTAATGGTTCGTTTTCCCAAAGCACACTAATAAATCATGACTGTATTTTTTAAAGCATAGGTCGGCCCCTTGGGAATTGATAACCCTGGCAGGATTAGTGCCACGCTCTACCGGATAAGGATTACAGAATTAAAGCACATGAACTCACTTGAATGTGTCGAGTATGTGTGCAGAGTTGGTGTAGTGAGTGAGGTAGAGTCTCATGTCCGCAGCTGTCCATCGGTCTGAACGACACGGCTCAATAAACTGGAAAGGAGGGGAGGAGACGTCACATCACGCCATCTCAAAGGCAGACTTTAAAGCTGGCTTTATAAAAATGGGTTGAATGGTCTGTCTTTGCTTAAAAGACTTTTGTAAAAGCACACACCTTCTCCACAAGGTCGATGAAGAAATCTCTGACATCTTTTGTGTTGGTTAACTTTGCGGCGATGTTGACGAGGCCTCTGGAAAGATTCTACAACAAGAAATAAGCAAATACATTCAAAAACTGTTACATCCTTTCATTGTAGAAGTTACAGCCCGATTACATTTAGGACATTATAAGGGTGTGATGTTTCTCACCTTGAAATTGGCCTCCATCTCATTAAAAGCTTTAGTCTTCCCTCTGAGAGCGGTACAGACCAGACTGAACAGAGAGGAGAGAATGGAAAAGGAGAAATTTTAAATAGGAGAATGTGGATTGTGTTTTTCGGTAATCAGCCAAAATGTGTGGGTTTTGACTACGTGTTTCTGTTACCTTTTGTGTTGATCCAGCAGATCTTTGTCAGTGATTAAAACCTTCAGCTCTTTCAGCTCTTGTAAAAATTCTTTATCAAGATCCACATCCATGTCTTCCACCATGTTGTCTACAAAGAAAACGCAAGTCAGACACAGTCAAATCTGATTAAGGGATGTTTTTTCCTATTACCAATACCACTGCTTATTCTTTTTCTTACAGTTATGCAATTATTATGTGATTACGTCACACTCGGCCTAACCTAGTCAACATCTTTCACTTTTCTAATTGATGAATTCACCTTCATTCTAATGAGCATCTGCAAAACCCGAAGGACCTCTGGTGGTCGGTGGGCCACACTGACTGCTCTAAATGTTCCTTATCCAGAACAACAAACGCAGACAGCATACCTCTTGTTCTGATGTAAGACATTTCTCTTAAGCCATTCTTATATTCTGTCTCACGGATTCAAGAGTTGTTGTTTGTTTTTTTACATTTTTGTTCTTCTTGGATTCACCACTAACATTTTATCACTCACTAAGACAAATTACGAAGTTCCAGCTGATTAATATATCTGTTACATAATTGAAAGTTTATACATGTCCCTAACATCTCAGATGAAAATGGCAGCAAAGGGCCAAAAGAAACAAGTGAAAATGGCTCACCAACAGCCCCAACGGTCCAATTGCTGATAAGCTGCCCAGCACAGAAAGCAAAGTCCTGGAAAGTAATATACTGCAGCTTTCTTTTGCCCGTCTCAAAGCGATTGTTGGCAAAAAAAACAATGGCAGCATAATCCCTTAAACAAACAGAGAAGGCATTATAGGAGCTAACAAAAGAAATAAAAAGAAAAACAGATTTAGTGTTAATAGTTTGAATATCCAAAAAACAGGTACTTTCAGGTGCTGTTTTGTTAAGAGTTAGCAAACAATACAAGCCCATGTAGTAACGCATCATAAAAACTACAACTAAACAGATTTGAAGCAATATTAATGCTTTGGAAAATAAACCTACAGCCGGACGGCTTGTGCTCTGTTCTTGTCACTGGTTACCTTGCAAGCTTGTCAGAGAGAAGAAAATGCTGTCGTATGTTCTCCACCAGGGGTCCCTTCAGCTCTTCCACAACTTTGAAAACACGTTTGAAGTTGTCAAACTGAAATACAGCAAATTTTAATTACACCAAAATTACAACAACGTGACTTGTGTAAAACCTGCTTGAGTGCTCGAGAGTCTTTAGAGTCACATCACCTGATAAAGTTGCAGGAACAAATGTAGGTGGTTTTACAACAATCATGAGCAATATCTTTTAAAAACCATGGCAGACTACTCTGTTAAATAGTTCGCACTGACAACTTTACAACTAATAATACAGATGAACAGTCATTGTGGTGTTCAGAATGCACTTACCTGCCGTCTGCAGCTCTTCAGTGTCACACCTGTCTTGGCACTGATATCGTCCAAATCTTTCTTGGTTCCTTTGGAGAGTTTCTTTCCCAGGACCTCGCGGACAAATGCATCATCAAAGGCATAGTATCTAAATAAGGAAACACAGAGGCAAGAGAGGACACTTGGTAAGAATATATTCTCATGTACTATGTCAGGAAACAAGACTAAAGAAGTGGGGTTTAGTAACAAATATATGCCATGGTAACATCTGCCATGAGGGGAATAATTCAAGGAAGAGGCATATTCCAAAGATAGAAAAATACATAAATCCTTCATTAAATGTAGACAATGAAAGGTTTGTGATGTACCTTCAAATCTGACACAGACAAAGCACCAGGTAATTGAAGGAGAATTAATGAGAGCATCATTACTGCACCTCTCTATAAGGATGACTTGTCGTTGAGGTGGGATCTGGAACAGCAGCTGGTTAGCTAGTTTAGCTGGACTGTGCAGCAGACGCTCACACATCTGGAAAGTCCTGTATTGGTCCATGGTGTCACTCAGCAGAACGTCTGCACTCGCCTCACACTCCTCCATCACTCCTCCTTCCATTCGCACCTTTACTGCATCACTCACTGTTGGATAAATCAAACAAGCTGGTTCACAGGGATGGCGATGCAAACATGGGATCACCTTTTTCATCTTTTTGGCTATGTCTATTCACAACCCTTTGACATAGGTAGCACATATTACTACCAATGAGGGTTGTTGCCAGATTGTTATACTTTAATAGTTTTCAGGGGTCTGAAGAGGAAAAAGTAATTATCCTGAATTCTATAATCAAAAAATAAAAATAGCAAACCGTGGAGAAAAGTCCCCTTATTTATGTTTTTAACCAACCCCCCCCCCCACCCACCTACTCACCACTGTGTCCACGGTCTCCTGGAGGAGACCCATAAACCTATGGTGTGACCCATACCTGTGTATCCATCCAACCAGAGCTGGTAGACCTCCTCGTCCATGAGAGTGGTGTTGCCCACAAACACATCCAGCTCCACTGCCATCTGCATG
The DNA here is from genome assembly GCA_036023855.1 of Gadopsis marmoratus. Classification (NCBI taxonomy): domain Eukaryota; kingdom Metazoa; phylum Chordata; class Actinopteri; order Centrarchiformes; family Percichthyidae; genus Gadopsis; species Gadopsis marmoratus. The sequence goes on along the minus strand of JAVQJF010123591.1, from coordinate 1,806 downwards.
TACAGTGGGTCAGGACAAGTGAACAATCACGTCAGATTATCTCAACGCCATTAAAGGCTCCAAACACAGCCCCCAGGGTGACATTATACCTTGTTTTTAGTGTTGTCCCAACCAGTTTCAAACACGAAACAACAGTAAAATGCAAAGTATACCGTTAAACTCTTAATGGCTGAACTCAAATTGACGTCCCATGGCGTCCTAATTTGCTGTCTTCCTCCATTAAAGGCTAGCCACCTATGCTAGCTACGTCTCAAAGTTAGCAGCGTGAGCGGAGACTAAACTGACAACCAAACAACAAAATGGTAAATTAAGACCAAATTAACACGACGGTATAATCTGGAAATCGGCAGACGTTATTTAAAATACGAACATCTACCAAATGCAATTGCTATGGGTGCGCAGTGTCAACAACAGCAGTCACGCTACACGAGCTTCCGGTTTTCTGACGTCACAGGAAAGACTCTCACATGCACTGTTACAGTATGTACCGGTATCAGCATGTACTGCATGTTACATTAGCTGTCTTATCAAACAGAAATCATCTTTATTTAATTAAAATTATTACATTTTAATATTTGTTCTTATTTAATTAGTCTTTATATTTTATCATAATATGTGTAGTACACCTGCCCTGGCTGTGTTCACTTTTCTTATTGAAATTGTTGTAATGTCCCTGGGCGTTTAACAAATAAAGAATATTTTCATCATAATGCATTTAGATGCTATATTAAGTCATCTCACATACAGTAGCCTAGGACTGCATCTTCTGCAGTAGGGCTACCAATAAAATACGCTGTGTGTGTGTGTGTGTGTGTGTGTGCGTGTGGTCAACCAAAATCTGCATCTGTGCACGTATTTGTAGTGTTGGAGTAGTTTTTGTTATCAAGTAACCTATTTGTAGGGATTATGCTTTTATTCTGAAACGATCTGAATAATCTGTTTTGCTCTAGTGTCTGTTGATTGCCAGCACCTCCTGTGTCTGAGCTTCTCAATTATCTGTAATTGGCTTCAACATTCTAAATTATATGCATTCTTTTTCGGTAATACCCAACGTTCCAACGTTCTATCACCGCAACAATGTAGCAATAATGATTCGACGTGTGCTATCCAGCTTGTTGCAGAGCTACAGTCACACTAGAGGCGAAGCAGGCATCTCTCAACCATTCTGGGTAGAATGTGGCACAATTCCAACATTAATAACACTCCTAATGTATGCGTAATAATAATAATAGACCCACACATAGGCTCACACTGCAGCAGGTGCCTGATATTTCTTACTTGCTGAGTGACGGGTTGTGACTTCACACTGCAAGGGGTGGATAATAAACCCAATAGACTCAAATAATTGGGACCTATATCACTTTACAGTATAGACCCAAGTCATATCACTCAACCCACCATTCACTTTAAGACAGAAAGCCATCAATGGACAGACGAAACTCAAACGACAATAGGCCATAATGTGAAGACTCAAATTACAACAGTGCATCTGGCAGCCAAGCAGTATAGCCAATTGTTGATCTCTGCCCTTTCATCTGTGCTCTTCGTTATTTTAAAATGTGTCTGATCAGAGACAGACCTCTGTGGGAGCACCGGCCTCTGGTCTATGCTTGCTGCGTCTACACAGTCTCTCTTTTCCTCAGGCGAGGACTCTAAATAAATCCCTGCAACTCCGCGGGGGGGGGGGGCGGGGGGGGGGGGGGGGGGTGCGGGGTGGGGGGGGCGGGGTGGGGGTGGGGTGGTGCGGGGGGGGGGGGGGGGGGGGGGGGGGGGGGGGGGCTGGGGGGGGGGGGGGGGGGGGGGGGG
>JAVQJF010123580.1:0-15274 GCA_036023855.1 Gadopsis marmoratus | reverse complement strand
ACGTTGATGGTATCTCGGGTAACAACCGGGGATGCTGGACTGTCAGCTTCCCCAAATCAGGGCAGAGCTGCTGACGTTAGTCTGATGAAGTAAACGCAGTGGATGTCCCAGTCCTGGGCTTTTTGTAATATAACATGTAACAAAATCCACTGTTTAATCCATTCCCTACAATTTTGCTCTTGTGTTTTTGATTTTGAGAAAGCTTAAGAGAAGACACAACTCTTCCAACTATTTAATTTAGAGTATCTCTCTTACGCAATGCTTCAAGCCTATTTAAAGTTGCTATGCTATGAATGGACAATTGCAGGAGAGGGGTTTAGCAAATGGTCAATTGAGAGCTGTACAATTATTTTATAGTACACCAGATTGTAGATTTAAGTGTCATTTTTGATGGACAGATTATTTCATTGGGACTTCACTTGATGCGAGTCATCCTTTGTCTGTCAAAAACAGGAAAATGAAGTCGAAACAGCATGTTAGTTTGTAGTCCGTTCAACTCATTTGTGTTATTAATTGTGGTCCGCATCGTCTGTGCTCAGCTGTACTTTGTAAGGCAGAAAATTGGAGTACAAAAAAGTACATTTCAAAGAGGATTTGAGCAACATCACATGCTTCTCTCTCACACATTTGTTCAGGCAGAGCAGAAGGCTGGGTTTGTGATAATCCCCAAGCTCTTCAGTTTGAGGGTAGTAAGCAGGAGGTAAGTCTGGCGATTATAGCGCTTTTTCAGCATGGAGAGTGGGAGCTTTGGGCCAAAAAAAAACAACAGTCAGAAATGTGGAAAGCCAGCACCCACCCACATCTGGGCAGAGAGAGAGGCCCTCAAGAGACACAGTGGTCAACAGCGCATGGGGCTTACCTGTCAAGAGTCTCATTGTGTCGAGAATGCAGTGGAGAGGAAACTCAGAGAAGCCAAAGAGGCCAAACAGCCAGAGAGGAAGAGAAATGTAAGTGTTTTAGAGAAAATGTGAGGATCAAAATCACAACCCCATGCTAGATCAGTTTTTTAAAGTGCCCCTTGAGGAAATCGTTTGGTTGAGGATTTATAAGAACCATACGCAGATTATTCACTCGTCTTTCCTGCCTCTTGTTGACTTCCCCGTTTAATCACTGCTTCCCTGTCAAAATGGTACCTATCGTGCACCAGCAAACATTCCCATTGCTTCTTGTCACACAACCTGAACTTGATGTCAGCGGCCTCTCCAGGAGATGATTTCGGTGTTCTTTCCCGACCGCTTACAAGCTCGTCCTGGAAGTCTGTGTATTTTAAATCGATTCATTCCACTACACGCCATCACGGCCCAGAGCTTTGGCCATCGAGTCAACCTTGGCTTCTTCCTGGCCCAGGATCCCACTGGCTTGCCTTTGTTATGCACAGTCTGAGCTGCATAGATAGTAGTGGTCCTATCGCTCTACCTCTGGCCACCTGTTACAGCAGCCGTTCACCTGTATAATCGAATTATCGGAAGCCTGAAGGAAGCCGAGAACAACAGGAGTTAAAATGGAGAACAAAGAAAAGGAAAGACACTTGCTGAAATTAATCCCTTATTCATTCATATATTATCACCTATATAATAGAGACTAAATAGTTAAAGCTGCTCTAATTAATATTTTCATTCATTTACTATCACATAAATAATAGGGACTTAATAGTTAAAGCTGCTCTAGTTAATATTTTCATATTAACATTGTATCAAATTTTCATGTGTATGTGAGTGGGGGAGCTCACAGAGATTTGTTACTCGACTGTTGTTCCCCTCAGCTCTGTAGGGCGTTTCAGCATCTTTCAGCTCATTTCTTTGTTTTTTTACGGCCAGCAACTTTATTATTTTTGTTCCCCCTAACCACTCTTAGCAGGGACTTTTTTTCCCAGATGCAGTAGGCAGCTGTGATTAACTCACTGTACACTACCCGCCCAGCACCAAACAGCAGCCAGACAAAGTTAGCAACCAGCTGGCATACGTAAATCTGTCTGTCTGTCTAATCTATCTGCTGGATGTGTAAATAAGCAGCTGTTTGCCAACATGATCACCATTTCAACTCAAACGTTGTCAGTGGTGTGTTTGCACCTAGTTTCCGCTCCCCCCAAAATTGCCAAAGAAATCAGTTAGTGCAGGATTAACTATAGTGAGCAGCAAATTGAAATGTCCTCACCAACACATGCTGCGTCTAATAACTGTAGCTTACTCATAACTGCATTATCAAATTCAGTGCATTGGGGGGTTTGTGTTGGCAAAACACATTCAAATAAAATGACACATTTCACTAAAAACGTATTTTCAGACAGCCAATGTCACATCAGGACCTGCTGGAATAATTCAACCTGTGTAGACCATGTAGAGCTGATTATATTAAAATTCCCAATATGTGTATGTTTTAAGTGAATATCTGAAATTTTGGCTCAGTCAAATTAGAGTATTTTTTATTTTAACTACCTTTAAGAAACATTCTTGCATATAAGGGGATGTGACAAGATTACATAATTAACTAATCACCTGTAGCTTTGACGATTTGATGCATGATGCCAGTTAATGTGTCTCTTCTGATACATGTGGGCTCTGTGGTGTTTTTATCAGCCATGACTTGAAAGGGGGCCCCCACTGTTACCACCGCTCATTTTAGTCTTATTTTTGGACCTTTTTGGACCTGTCCTGATGAATAGCAGGCAGCATAAAAAGGATTCTTTGTCTACAGTAGCAGAGGCAGAAGCAGGCCCCACAACATCAAGGTGCATTCAAAACCTCTATTCTCTTAAGTATTTATATTTATTATATTTTTATTTATTTTGTTCAGCTTTTCTGCCTCATCCTAAGAGCAACTTCTTTTTGGAAGTGTTTTTCCTGGCATTTCAACTCCTGTTATTTCATGCACAAATTGAAAATGGGCATAACAACAGATAGCTGGAAACACACCTAGTGTTTGCTAAGCCATGTATCTATTTCAGCACTTTATCTAATCTCTTCTCATCTGTCTCACTTCTAGCTACGGAGACATGGTGCCAAAGACGATTGCCGGGAAGATCTTTGGCTCCATCTGCTCCCTGAGCGGTGTGCTGGTGATAGCTCTGCCCGTGCCCGTTATCGTCTCCAACTTCAGTCGCATCTACCACCAGAACCAGAGAGCAGACAAACGCCGCGCTCAGAAGGTAAAAGTCAGCGTCTTTAAACATTCCATCTGCTCCAACAGGGAGAGTCGAGGGTTATTTGGGGGTTAAATATTGGGTTTGTGTTGGACAGCGTGTGCACACACATTTTACCTGACCATTAGGAGTGCACACTCTAGAAGGGCCTGTAGTACACAGGATTATCAGATATTATTAAGTTAATGAAAATGACTGGGAGGTTGAAGTGTTGAGTAAAATGAGGGGAACAATAATAGTTATGCCTTTTTTTATGATATTCAGATCATTAAAATAATGACAGCGGGATAAAAGAGCTTGATGACAAATTAGTTTTTTTTTTCTGAAAAGGACAGGGGACACATTTTACAAACTAACAAAAAAAGGCGATGGTGAAAAGGACTAATTACGAATTCTACTGTACGTCTTCACTGCAAATCCCACATTTTTCAATACCATCTCACACACACAGGAAATGTGTTGCCCTTCACACCCACATTATTCAGCGTTTTTCTACACACACACGCACACACACACACTGCCCTATCTCTCTCTCTCTCACACACACACACACACTCAAGTTCCAAGTACCAAATGTTAGCTATCCACTCACTACACTCATCCAGTGGGCTTGACCTTTCCACGGGTTTAGATAAGAGTGCTATTAAGTTAGAGAGCAGCTGCTGATAGCTAATTGAGGAGGGAAATGTCTGGTTTGATTCCATAAGAATCCTAGGTGGCTGGTTTTCTCATTAATATATTGCTTTGAATCAGCAGAAGTGAAATGGGGTTTTCTTTTCCAGTCGGGTTAAATTCTGACAAAATAAGAAACGATAAATTGATGAACATGGTGATTTTGTCAACTAGTGAATATATCCTTGGTATGGTATGGTATTTTTTACAGCTGGTTTAACAACATACATGAAAGGCTACACAGCTGAATGTAATGGATGGAAACTGATGAATAATGCACTACATCTATTTTGCTAAATCGTTACTGCACTCAAAAACAGTTTGCCGCTATTGAAGTAGCCTTATTTTTGTTAGATTTTTTATTTTTTATTTAAGTGAAGTGAAAATGTAACTCACATTCCAAAAATGATTTCTATATAAGCTGGTTCATGGTGCTTTGCAAAGTTGTATTTAGTAATCTCTTCATTGACTATTGAATATTGTTTTGATATCAGTATGTTTATGTGGGCATGAATGAACTGTTTCCTAGCAACAGCTACTGACGGCAGGGGAGACTGACAGTGCCGAGACAGAGAAAATAGTTTAAGAACGGCAATGCAGACTGGCTGTTGTTTAAAGGGTAAATATATTTTAGATTTATCTTATGTGTATATTTGTACAATAATAGTTTGCTTTAGAGAATATCACTGTAGATTCAGAACAGTCAGTCTGCATAGTTAAAATAGTTCCTTTTGTGTTTCAATGCACTTACTGTAAGTCACTTTGGACAAGAGTGTAATGCAATGTAAAACAAAAGCAATGCTTTTTTTGTGTCCATCCCTGTTTTTACTTTTTTAACACAGATTTGAATGTGTTTTAGAGAGTATTTCAAAAGTAAAGGACTTAGTAGTGTAATTATTTTAATCAAACTTCTAATTAAATAGGCTAAACACATTACAATTTAAAAGGAAGCCAAAAGAAAGCATTAGCCACCACAACCTGGCAGGTTCCTTTGTAATTTAGCAAGCTGTAGTTCAAGCTGGTCATGTGAATCTGTCCAATAAGCTCTCAGGAGGCTGCCGATTTTTGTCAATCACCCTCAACAAATCATTAGAACACACAAAGGGCATAATTTACTTGCTGATTGGCTACAGGAGTCACACAGATATAGTCTAAAATTCAAATGTAGATGCAAAATCTTGAGTTAAAGAAATTCAGTGCACAAAAGAAACGGCAGCATCCTTGTACAAGACTGTTGTATTTTCACTCTAGCAGCATATCATTAGTACTCTCTGCTTGTTGTACAACCTATTGTTTTATATGGAGGATGTCCCCTGAAGGAAGTTTTGCCCATTCTTGTGGTGCTTGTAAAACATGCTTTAGACCACAGCGGGACAGTAAAACTCGTAGTAATTAAGTTATTTTAGAGTTATAGCAGCTCCATCCCATTAAATTAGTGAGAGAAGAAACTCTTGGATACATTACCCATTTTAAATGAGGAATTAATTCATAAAAGTATTATTGAGCAATTAAATTAAAATTAAAAAGAAATTACATTTTATTGCAGGTGTTTTTGTTGCAGACATAGAGGGCTGGGAACTGAAAGACACTGACCAACACTGGCCTGTTATGTTTTGTAATCTGTTATTAGACTAACTTTAATCCCCAGTGTTGTTCTTTGAATGACTCGTGTAAATAGATGGGGCAGTGAATGGCTGACAGAGTTTCCCCCGTTGTCATTGTATTGTAGATGCTAAAATTATCTATGTTTTATAAAAACTTTAAGTACTTCTCATTCATGTTTGCTTAAACCTGCATTAACTGTTTATTCACCAGGGGGCAGCAGAAACAAGCTGTAAACACAACACTGACATAATGCTTGAAGTTGATATGATATGAACTTGTTAGCAAACAGTTGCTTATTTACACATCCAGCAGCTACGGTGCAACATTAGCATTCATCTGCTGTCATGTTTCTGGTCACCTGATAATTATAACTCCAATATTCACTCTCCCTTCACCTATTTTGGTCTCCATCAACTCCTGAGGGAAAAATGTGACTCTCTAGCTGCTAAGTGCTCCACTGTGTCCACCAGCTAGTCGCTAACTGTGTCAGTGTGCAGTGGATGCCACAGATGCCTGAGGCATTGTTGATATAAAAATATTGATAAAAGCTGCTTTTAAATGCTGAAAGTTCATTCTTGACAGCAGGTAGAGCAGCAGCTTTCAAGCCAACATGGTCGAGATGTTCTTAACCCTTATGTGGGGTTCAGGACTGTTGACAATGTTTTTTGAAAGCAAAATTATGCAATTAATTACTTTTTTGGTAAAGTAAACATCTGTTACGTATGTTTACATAAATTGTTATGGCTGTATTGATCTAAAAACCCAATAAAGCGGTGGGTCCAGGAGACCCGGGAACATTGGCCGAGTGACAAAAACATGAATATCACACAAGGGATTTATTTGAAGACATCGGAAAAACAATGACAAATGTAAAATCTATAATTGAAAGCTACAGAATAGTTACTGAGAATTAACTTTGAACCTCAATTCTTTTTTTTATCATTTCTGAGCATTCACATACTTAAGATAGAGAATCTTCAGAAAACTATATATATATGGTTACAAAGAAAGCAATGTAGATTTTTCATGTGATACACAAGCAATTAAAACTACAGAAGGTTACATCTTTATTACAATATGACAGCTTACAGTTAATTATGTACAACTCTTATTTCTTTGTCTTATTACACAGTAACAATGATTTGCCAACCCAGGAAAGCAAGGTGCTCTGCTGGGCTGGTCTGTGTAATTTCCTGTTCTCACCTTGTATTTATCAGGTAAATGCCCACAATTATAAAATGTTACCAAGCCACCAAGACTTACTGTGCACCTGTGAGCTTTTGTATCCACCAATACACAGAAATACCCAACTATAGCCATATGGGCTCTGTGTTTTACCCTAGAGTGTGAGTTTGAGCACAAAATGAAACGTAGGAAAAGAGGGAAACATGGAGATCTGTTTTACATTAACTCTGTTCATAGATTCTCCTTCCTTCTATTACTCCCTCTCTCCTGGCCTTCCCTTCCTCTCTAGGTCTCATTCGTCTTCATTCTTTTCTAACAACAGGCTGCTCCAGGCTCCCATTACAATTATGTAGTCATCTGGGGATTTGACTTTACAAAAAGGTCCTCTCATGTACCCATTGTAGCTTCACAGTCAGAAAATAGAAAGTAGAGAATCTAAATTTGATTTAATGATAGTCATTCCCTACTAACTACTGTAGTGTGTGTGTGTGTGGGCCTCAGTGTAGAGTACAGTCTCATCTTCATGTTCAGTCACCCACAGAGAAGATAACTAGCTAGAGAAACAACCCCTGATACTAATGTGCCTAATTCCCTGATAAGTCGAAAAAAGAAAACTTCCTCAGAAGAAGATAGGTTTCTTTTTCATTCCTGCCGTGCAGCGTAGTCACCATGAGAGTGGCGGTGAGTGTCAAGGCAGTAAATGGACTGAGGTCGTAACAGTAATGGGACAGCAAAGTCAAGTGGAGTCACACTGAGAGATGGCAGGTTGTTGATAAGAGAAATAAAAAAGACCTGAGAACCGGAGACATGAGGGCAAGACAAGACGACGGGAACAAGAGAGGAAGGAGAGAACATAAAGGAGACAGTCAGCGAAGGTAGAGGGAGAAAGTCTGAAGGAGAGAAGCTGATTGAGGTAAAACAATGAAAAAAGAAAGAGGAAAGGGTTCATATGCAGAAGTTTCAAAGCTCACTTGTCTTAGAGGTGAATATTTTGTGCCTTTTTCCTGCATACTGCTGACTGACTTTGGGTTGTAATGTTCGGCGCACATAGGCTTGATTCTGCTCAGTCAACCAGGACCACGGATAAAAAAAGAAGAGAAGAAAAGTAAAATCACAAGAATCCATCATCACCGGGCTTTGGACATAGTGCTCAGGAGGCCCATTAGGACGGTCTCTGAACAGACAGTAATTATCCTCAAAGAAGTTCTCTGGCCATGAAATCCTCTCTCATCACCTTCAGTTGTCCAAAAACATTTAAAATGAGACACAGACTTGCACTTGGTGATATGTCCCTTCATTACTATGAAGGTGGTGGGCACTGTAGTTTATTTTAGTCAGCCCCACACACATCACCCTGCTGCCGTGAATACTCACTAGCGCACAAAATGCATATTAATCCACAGCTGAAAATAGTCCCCCAACAAATGCGCTTTACTCTTGCTTTAGTAATGTTTGCTAAAAAAGTGGGGGGAAAGTCTCTTATAATGTCATCAGGGTTAGGCGGGGAGACAACTTTATAACAGAAAGCCTGCGTTGCAAACTGAGGGCATTGGGTTTGAGAGAAGAGGAAAATTACCAGGCAGGAAGAGTCTAACTTAATGATACTGTTGGTTGCATTATGAGAAATGTATGATCCAGCGTCTATGGAGCTTAACCAATACCAGGGACTAATGGTAAGGATATTTTGGATGCTGCTGCACTGATTTTGACCACTCTGTTTTCAATCTGCCCTCGTTATGGAAATACAATACAAAATCACTGGAATATCCCTTTAAAAAATGTACCTCTTCAGCAGGAATGAATGGGCTTGGGGCTGAGAGCCACAGAAAGGGGAGACAGAGCATAAAAAATTGAGAAGGACAAAGTAACCCTTTGTTGCTTTTGATTTATTTCATTTGATTTGATTTCATGTGGTTTTTGACAAAAGGGAAAATACAGATGAAACACCAGCCTTCTCCTTTAAATGTTGGCTTGAGATGTGATTACAACATGGACCTGGACGTGACTTTTGTCTCAAGACTTGACAAAACTTGAGTTGCTCACAACTCTGGGCTTCAAAAGAATTCTGTATTTCATCAGTTCAGAGTAAATATTCCTCAGACTGGCTCAGTGCACCGTCAGAGAAGACTAAAATACTCATCACCACATCAGTGCAACCAATTGCAGTGTTCTTGCGCTTACAGTAGGATCAGAGTTAGTTATTCTTTCATATGTTTTCTTTCCTTGTGTCAAGATCAAAATGAAAAGCAGCCAGCACATGACAGCGCTCTCTTTCAAATTCATTCACTCTTTAACTGAAGCTACGTGGAAAGAAGCTGTCGTACACTCGTCTCTCTATCGCCCCATTTCACACACTGTGCACGAACATACACAGTCATTATTATTACATCTCAGTCTCCAGCCTTTTTCACACCTTCATGCATCGGAAGCGTCCAATCTAATTCCATTACTTTTGATTCACGTCTGGGAAGCAGATATTGCTCTGCCCGTCTACTGTTTCTGAAATGCATTTATCGGGGAAAAAGAGCAGCAGGACAAGGTTAAAGAAATCTCTCACCTTACGTGTCCAGAAGCACTTGAGTCAGAGGTATATCATCTGGAATTGTCCTAATATCCTCTTCATTTTGAGAAATTCCCAATAGGATTTATCTCTCATTTCCTGTCTCTTGCTCTCCCTCACGCTGTTCAGTGAGCACGTCTATCTTTTTCGAGGAGTTCGGAGGAGTTTATCTTATCTTATCTCTTATCTCATTTATATTTCTGCTACACCTCACTGTAGACAGAGAGGAGGATGTAAGTGTAAAAAAAGTTAAGCACAAGGCTGATTTTTCACTTTTAACGGCGAAAGTGGAATAAACATTCTACCTTGTTTATTTGGGTCCTCGTTAGCTTCCATACAGTGGTCACTGGTCTTGCTGATGTCGAGGGCAGATTATTACAGATGAAAGGGTAAACAATAAAAAGAAACGAAGACATTAACACATTATTCACATTATTCAAACAACATTTAATCACATCTAATTACATCTATGCGAGAGTCATCTACTTTTGTTTCAGTGAGGTTTTGAAGGAAAATTTACTTTTGATCCGCTCAATACTATATACTGTGTATTATATGTGTGTGGACAACCCGTCCTCATGAAGGCTACAACTAACAATTATTTTCATGATCGATTCATCCTTCTCTGATGATTGGTCAGTTGGTTGTTTTGTCTATTAAATGTGAAAAAAAGGACCATCACAAGTTTTGAAATTCATCAAGATGACACCTTCAGTTTCCTAAAACATAAGACAAAGAAAAGCAGAACCAGAAAATTGTATTGTATACAATCCGCCTTTCTGGTACCAGTGTGGAGAGGGTCCTTTTCAGTTTTAACATGACAATGCTCCTGCTTAGAAACAAGGTCCATAAATAAAAGAGTTTTTCTCAGTTTGGTGTGGAATAACTTGCCTGGTCTGCAAGGAGCCCTGACCTCAACCCCATCCAACACATTTTGGGCTGAATTGAAAGGCAGATGCGAGCCAGGCCTTTTCCCCCAACATCGCTGCTGCTCTTGTGGCTGAATGGGAGCAAACTCCTGCAGCCAGGTTACAAACCTGTTGACAGACTTAATAAGAGTGGAGGCTGTTATAGCAGCATAGTAATGCCCATGGCTTTGGAATATGTTTGTAATGTTTAGGTATCCACATACCTTTGGCCATTTCTTGTCGGTTCATAGCATAATCCAGACAGAATAAGCTCTATAAAGTTCTGTTCTCATACCTAATGAAAGAAGGTCTTTATGAAACAAAATCTGAAATTGTGGGGGTCAAGTTCAGTAGCTGTGAAAATGACTACAGAGCTTGGGTGATGAGTTGGCAGATTCTCACTATTAACCACGGTATTGCTCATCTTCTGTGACCTCCCACCCACCCTGTCTGATGCTGTGACCTCTTCTTCTTCCCACGCCCAGAAAGCCAGACTGGCCAGGATAAGAATAACCAAGTCCGGCAGCGCCAACTCCTTCCTCCAGAGCAAGCACAACGGACTGCTCAACGACCTGCTGGAGCTGACGGTGAGAAAGACCTCTGATCCCTCTGAACACTAAGAACAGCCAACAGCATTGTGGGCGCTGTGATTACCGGGAAGTCATTACGAATATGTTCATTAACCTCTCCTACCGAATTACGATCTGCTGGCATTTCACGTAATTTTTAATCATATTGTTCCTTGTCAAACACCCCCCCACTAATTATTTCAGTTCACTGCAACTCAATAGCTTGGAAGTAGCAACTTCACATTTGCAGTATACACACACACACACACACACACACACACACAAACATCTACACACACGCAAAATGACAATTATTGCCATAATTAACCAAGGGACGATTTAGAAGTCATTTAGAGGCTATAAAAGAGCTGCAAAAGTTGGAGTCATTACATTCTCGTTGTTATACAGGGCAGGGGTGACAGCAGAGGAGTTGTGTCAATAATTCTCCATGCGGGCATTATCAGTGTAATCACACAAAGTACATTGTTTAGTCATCTTTTTGTGCCGGACTTGATTTAATTTGTGTTTAGAAAACCATCAAAGTCAGACAGCAGGGCTTGTTTATCCTTTGCTTGGTTGCTGTGTCGCTCTTGGTGATAATTAGGTGGTTAGTGCACTAAAAGCTGCTGCAGCAAACTCCCAAAACTGCACCAGTAAATGATGAGACAGCGGAGGACACTGCAAAGGTACAAAATCTGTTGTGTTATTATGTCCCTGTCTTTCGTTATCACCCTACCTTAAATCTGCAATAATTGATTTTTGTGGCTGCTAATTGCTTCACTTTGGTCATCAGCTCAAGCAGGTATCGTACATATATTATAGTCATTTTAAAGAAATATTTTGAGCAGTATGCTTAACGTAATACACATGAGATCGAGGCCACGCTCATGTCTCTGCGCTAAGTATAGAACCAAAGCAAGGCAATTAGCTTCATTTAGCAAACACACTTTAAACCAAGGAGACACAGCTAGCCTGGCTCTCTCCAAAAATCAAAATTATGCCCACCAGCACTTTTCACTAGCCCACCCATTAACACATTATATCTCATTTGTTTCATTCGTCCACAAACATAGATGTAAAAAACGACATGTCGGGTAGGTTACAGTGAGGTTGCCAAGTAACCAATCGGCTGCTACCAAAAAATACAACACGTAAGTCATTTGTATCTGGATTAAACAAATAAGATCAAATGCATTATTTGGTAGACTTTAGAGATGATCTTCAGGGTATTTTTTTAATGCCCTTCAAACAGAGGATGCAGTAGAGCACCACCTACAATTCAGTGTTTTCTCCTGGGCTGGCATTTATTCACAAGCGCAAAGTGTGAAGAATGTGGGACAAGAAAACATAGATTTTTGCACACACTGACTCAAACGCATACACACATGCTTAGAGGCATGTATCCATGCAATCTGTAATTTTCCATAAACTTTGAAAATATACTTAAAAACAGCATCCTTCTTATTCTTAAATCTGAACAGAGCCAGACCTGCTGTTTCCTCCCTGCTTTCAGTTTTTAAGCCAAGCTCTAAGGCTCCAGCTCCATACTGTCCTTAACGCATCTCATCTAACTCATGGCAAGAACGCAAATAAGCATATTTATTAGAATGTCTAATTAACCATTTAAATTGCATGTCCTTCTCTTTATGTCCACATGCAGACATCAGCCAACTTTCTACGTTTTAAAGCATCCACCACCATGTTCTCCTCCACTTTTTACTCCTCCCCTCCGTGTTTTTTTTTTTTTCTTAGTTGTCACCACCAGGAAAAAATGTGTTTGGTAATGCATGAGCAAATTGCCTATATCCTTCCCATCCAGTCCATCACTCTTGCTTCCAGTGACACACTCCCCTCCTTGCAGATGGTTACTAAAATCCATTTGGATCTAATCGAGTCCAGTGTGAAAGCTCATGGGTGTCTGGAAGTGGTTAGAATTATCATATAAATGCCATCTGTGAGTGCTGAGCGACCCCCATCCCTGTGCATGTGTGTGATGAAGCTGCCAGAGTCCTGGCGCATCAAATTACGGTGGTGTCACTGCTGTCAGTCATTCAGTGCTGCGTGAGTCTGGGGTGGGAGATATTTCGCTCATAGCCTATAGCTGGATTAGAAGGACTGGTCCTCTGGTCTTTTTCAGTTTTCCCTGAAAGCATTTTAATTTTCTGACAGCCATTTATTTGTTACCCAGATCATAGGCTCATTATCGTAGAGGGTGATTTATTGAAAAATCCTGTCAAGTTTTATGAGACCCTTGCATAGAAAGACCTTACAGCTCTATACCTTAATTTTCACGTCACTTTAGAGTGACAGATTTGCTCTCATCATTAACGTTTTCTTAGCCAGGTTCCAGACCTACAAATCACTGCCCACGTCACTGATTTTGCCAGTGATTGAAAGTGGACTGGTCTGGTGCTCATTGACAACAGAAAACCAAAACTATCAGATCTTTGTAGGGAAGGAGAAAGGGATTCACAGGAACATGGCCTGTTCCTGCACCAATACTTGAAAAATGGCAACAGACAAATTGCCACGAAATTGTCAGCAACAGAGCTATAATATAGTTAAAATCCTCTATCACGGTTTGTGTCTTATTATATTGACGTAGCAGTTTATGTTGTGAAGTAGTACATTTTCTGGTTGATGAATAAAATAGCCAGATGGAAATGTCTGGTTTTGACTAATACAGCGATTTAAATGATTGACCATTGATACCATTGATGTGCAACATTATCACAATGGTGTAATACACCCAGAGATGTCCTTCCCACAGTACAACATGGCACTGTATGACAACATTTCTGGTGGTTGACGAATTTATGCCCGTGTATATACAGTATCATCATATCACCCACCCCTAATGGATTGTTGAAATAACAGCTCTTGATTGGATGAGTGAAATGACGATTCAGTTTGGATATCAACATTTTCTTGACTTTTGTAAAAAATCAAATCAATGACCCGGACTGATTTATGACAATAGGGGATTTTACATTACATTTGGCATTTACATTAACAGCCTCTATCTGATGGATAACACTGATAATTATACTACTTATCACAGTCCCATGTGAATATCTCCTGGAATTTGGACACTTCTGTCACAGATCCGCTCATAAAATTAGTTTGTAGAAAGGATGTTGAAAGTACAAACTCACCAGATGGTAGGCAATCACCTTGAAACTGTGAAAGAGAAAATGACGACAGGCGTTTACAAGAAACATGATTTATCACAACGAAGAAAGATCTCCAGCATTTAACTGAATACAAGCCATGCAAGATCAAAGATGGCAGATCTGTTACTGACATGTCCAAGCTCCGGGAGATGAGGGGAGTCGTGCAGGACCGTGAAACGCCCCTGGGCACAGGCTATTTCATGATGTACCTTGATTTGTCAGGTATTTCATTCTCTGGGTGAGACAGAAAAGGACAGCCCCAGCTGGTAAACATGTTTCAGAAATATGTCTGTCACAACTTATAAAATGTGTTATACACATACCCAATGATTTATATCATTTACATATTAACGCAAGACAAACGCCCTCAGTGAGGTTAACGCTATCGGGGTCACCTTTCAGATGGACTGCATGAAATCAGCTTCTTTGCTTACATGGAAATAACTTTGAACCTTGACACGGGCATCAGTCTCTATCTGTACAGTGTCTTTGATAAGGCCTCTGCCAGAGGGCACAGTGAGGCATCAGAAGGCGTAGTATTCCCGTGCCCACATCGCTGTATTATTCATGTGTCTGGAATTTGAATGAGCATCCTTGGGCTGGATCGCCACCCACCCAAATCCTTTGAGTAACAATGTGCGCTGTGGGGAGAGAATTAATTTGTTTTCATGTTTTTTGGCAATTGTGATTACTTTGAGACTAAGCTATATTGGAGCCTGAGCTTTGAAACCAAGTCCCGTTTGGAGAAATACCAAAAAACGGTTCCATAAGTTTCTGTTTCTGTTTTTCCTCTTTCTGAAGCTTCATACATTAATAACTGTTCAGCTGCCTGGAGCATCACATAACGCCCAGTGGTACCTACTTAGATAATTAAGTAAGGGAGCTGGCAACAACACAGTTTTAGAAATTATATTTTATTAGTTCAATGAACTGAAAGGAGGGGTTCTTTGCAGCCTGCTTACACAAGGAACCAAACCAAAGGCAATAACAGTATTAATGGCACAAAAGGTCCACAATAGAGAAAATAAATTATAGACAAATCACTTGCCAAGGCAGACCCAAGGCTGAGGGATCGATTCATACCCAGCAGAAATGTGGTCCATTATGTAACTAAATGGCCAGTAAGTGATTTGAAAGCAAACAGCAGGAGTTGTTGGCTACCTGCTCGTAATGGAAATGAGAGTGAAATCAACAAGCGTGAAGCGAGATGGTTCAGGTTAAAATGGACACGGAGCAGAACGAAAGTGTCACGTCACCGACTTTTCATTGCTGACAACAAAGTTCACATCACAGAGACACTTCAGCACCAGGCTCATTAATGAGTGACAAGGATACACCAACAATGTCATTTGTCAACATTCATCAATTTTGTGTGTGTGTGTGTGTGTGTGTGTGTGTGTGTGTGTGTGTGTGTGTGTGTGTGTGTGTGTGTGTGTGTGTGTGTGTGTGTGTGTGTGTGTGTG
>JAVQJF010123559.1:35000-58129 GCA_036023855.1 Gadopsis marmoratus | reverse complement strand
GTCCGGTGCAGCGCCCGCATTACTGCAGAAGCCGCACCAATCCGCCTGTCCATCTCCCGCTCCATTTTACCCTCACTCGTGAACAAGACCCCGAGATACTTAAACTCCTTCGACTGGGGCAACGACTCACTCCCAACCCAAAGGGGACAATCCACCGGTTTCCGGTTTCTGTATAGTTACACGTTTACAATTTTTTTTTATCTGTATCTTTGAAATTTAGTTTAGTTTATTGTCTCTGTCATCGTCATTCCAAGTGAAAGTCTGATATTCCAACTTCTGTTTTGTACCTGTTAAAACTGGACGATTGTACACTACCAGTGAACTATGGACACCATCCTTAACATCTTCTTTCAGTTTTACTTGCCCCAAGCTAAAGATTATTTATCCTTTTTGCTATTATTATAAGCTATTATTTTCACAATGTGTCTTATTAGTTGAATAACCGTTGGCATTACTGATATTTTAGCATTTCTATATTATAATGTGCATGTGTGTGTGTGTTATGCTGGCTGATAGTGTCAGAAACCCTCCAGGGGGGATGAAAAACCTCCTTCGCCATCATGTTCAGACCTCTAATATTCTTCCTGACCTCATTTTCTTTAATTATCTTTGAATGCTCTTGTCACTCCTCTCCCTCCTCCTTTCTTCCTCCTCGTTTCTTTTCCTCCTCTCCTATGAAGATAAAGGTCTTATGAAAAAAAAACCATCCTCTATTAATGCAATAAGAGTGTGCATAGAGGTTGTCACCGTTCCACAAATAGATATTATTTTTGGTGTTTTCTAGTGGCAGGGGTCAGTTGTGCTGCAACATCTTCATTTTTTTGTTAGAGCAACAGATATCCCACTAAAACAGTGAGCTGCAGTGCCATCTAATGGTAGTGTGTTGGATCCTATATTCTTAGTTTACGCCATACATGCAGTATGGATGCATCTTGTTGTGCTGAATACCAAAGATGTAACATAAAATTATCATCACTCTTTATATGTTCATATGCCGTATCATTACAGAGCAGTGAGCGAATGAAAACTGGTGCACAGCAGCACTTCAGAATCCTCCTTTTCACTCAGTCCTGGTGGCTGGCAGGGTAACAAAGGACAGCATCAGCTCAAACACTGAACAGTGTTACCTCAGTCACACAGTCAGGGCTATGTAGTGCCCCCAACAACAGTCCCTTCAGAAACCATAAACTTAAATTAGTAGTTTGATTTTCATTCTGTTTAATCTTTCTAATTCTAAATATATTTTCTCTATTTTTTATTTAGTGTTGAGGGTAGAAATGCAATTTAAATACCCACCATGTGTATGTTTTTAATAGTAGCTCCAGCCCTGCTAATACAATGCTTCTGCACAGGAGGATTATTTTTGCTGTTTCTGAGGGACAATTTTTGATTTTTTCAAAAACTGATATATATTTGACCTTCTCTGGGCAACTACCTAAAAGCTAGCTTGGGTCAGAGGTAATATCGCTGTCGCACTTAGATGTGCTGAGTTATCAGTACTTACATATATGGGTCTAGTATGTACTCAAACAAAATGAAAATGTTCAACTTAACAGCAAACCATAGAATCCCAGAGTGAACTGAAAACAGTTATCAGTATATAAAATGCTGGCACACAATCATAGCAGTCAGTATCTTTGAGGTTATATGTTTTATTAAAATATCATTGCTGAAGTGTTTCAGTCAGAGGCCTTCCTCAGAGCACGAGTAGCGTTTAACATCAAGTCATTTATATACAGTGGTGTTAAGGCCAAATATTTTGAGCCCAGCCCTGAATATTTTAATATCTTCAGACATTTGCATTTTAATGTAGCAGAGGAACTTCTCTTGGATTGTCGAAGGGGGAGGGAGTAACAAAGCGCTGCACATGACAAGATTGAGGCGGAGAGTAAAGTTACCCTGACAATGCACAACGTAGTGCAGAGCACAGAAATACAGCAATACATTGTGTCAGCATCAAGATTCAAACAAGTTGAAGAATGGTTTAAAAGTAGCTGTCATTAAAACCTGTGGGAGTGTTGAGCGTGCCCATCGAAAATATTTAACATTTCTGACTTAAAGAAACTTTAGATTTCTATACTTTGCCAAAGTCAATTAACAATTCAATTACCTGGTCATAGACAAAAGGCACTGAGCTAATTAAATAACTCGGCGACCAGGATCTGGAACAACAAGGTAGACAAACCGCTGGCCATCGGACCCAGTTTCCTGCCTGCTGGTGCAAATGTCAAGGAAAACACCTCCATGCAACAGCATTCTGGACTGCAGCCGTGACAAGATATCGTGATGTTCTGGAACATCACATCATCTGAGACTTAGTGTTATGAACAATGACAGTTAACCTTTGTACTAAACTGA
Organism: Gadopsis marmoratus; assembly: GCA_036023855.1. Lineage (NCBI taxonomy): Eukaryota > Metazoa > Chordata > Actinopteri > Centrarchiformes > Percichthyidae > Gadopsis > Gadopsis marmoratus. Next base: position 55,771 of record JAVQJF010123559.1, on the reverse strand, counting down.
ATGGTACGATTCAAATCAACAAAGTGGACCTACACACACACTAATATAGCATGACAAGGTTTTATAGAAAGCAAGACCATTAAATAACTGCTACTGCAACACAATGCCTTAAAGTTCCAGATGTATGTTTTGATACAAAAAAAGCTTAATGATTGTAACTTTCAGGCTTTAGTTATGTTTATCATTACTGCTGTTGTCTGCCCTGCGATTGACTGGCGACCAGTCCAGGGTGTTTCCTGCCTCTCGCCCAATAGGCTCCAGCCCCCCCCGCGACCCTTCGGGATAAGCAGTATGGATAATGAATGAATAAATATATGTTTTGAAACAGTCTCACCATGCTATAATTTGTCCGCCAGACAGGAGTGACAAGCTTGTTGTAAAATGTCCTGCCCAGTACATTCTTTCTTTTTAAAAGAGGGGGGAGAAAAAATGAATTCAAGGAAAACCCATTAAAAAAACATCAATAGTGGTGTCAGCCTGAAAAATCGGGTCGGGCTACAATATTAATTTTAAAATCAAAAGTGGACACTAACAGCACTTTATCTCTTTGAATTGCCATCTCTGGTTCTCTTTCTCTCTCAGACACCTGTTGGTGACAGCAGGAGAAGACCGCTACGTGAAGACGTGGGACCTGAGGAGGCTCTATGATCCCATCACTGTGATGAAACGCTTTCTCACCAATGAAATCTATTGGCCCTTGAATGCACCTGGCCTCCTGCTGGCCCAGGAGAGCGCCTACACAGCGTAAGAGAGCTGCTCTGGTTTTCACAAATGCCCACCAAGTAACTGCTAGATATCCAAAGTCTATGATTCCGTTTGATAGTGTCCACGTCCCCAGTTTCTAACACAGGCTTTCTGTAGATAAGATAACATCTGATGACATCCTCTGCATTAGTTCCTCTGACTTGACAAATCTCATCCAGATTTGACATTGAAAATGGGTTGTCTTCTCCTTTTTAAGTACACCTGAAAGAGTGCACAAGGGTCATTCTGAGATTTTAACATGTTTTATATCCTTTCTTCCTCCCAGTCATGTTTCATTCTATGGCTTCTATGTTTGTCTTTCAGGAGTGGTTCACACGGAGTCCACTACTTTGACCATAACGCGCGTGCCTTCTTCGCAATTCCTAGGACGGGCACGCTGTGGGTGAGTGTGACTTTGTTGTAATGTTCCACCCTTCAGTCCGTGGCATCCCCTAAATCTAAAGAGAGAGTAGCTTTGCTCTTTAGGAAGTCCTTGACTTGTGGGCATGACGCTCATGATGGCAAGGATGAAAAAACATGCAGGGCTCTGGATGTCTGATCTAAACCCAAGCGGTGCTATGTTTTTGATCTGGAGCGTTTTCGAACATAAGGTTGTTTATAAATGTACCTGGCCCGTGGCACTCAGCTCCAAGCCCATTGGTTCCTGCTGCAGACATTGATACTTCAAAACAGCTTATAAATCTATAATTACATTTTTAATATAACCTTAAATATCTGGACGCTGTAGTTTCTAGCAAGCATTACTGATACAGGGGTAAATCGTGCATTTGTTGGGGACTATCTTCAGCTGTGAATTAATACACATTTGGTGCATTAGTGTATTTACAGGGAGTAAGATATCATATGTGGGACTGAGTCCAAATGAACTTATGTACTATTTTGTTGTTAGTTGTGTGGTGAAGAAACAGCACCTGCTTGACCTAATAAGTGCTTGGTATTTTTATCTCGGGGCAAATATTGATGCTGAAATTAGTCTCTTAACCCAAACTGCCTTTAAATGTCTTTAATTAACTTAGAAGCCAGTTTTTCTGCACTGAAAGTTAGTCAGTTTGTATTAGTCCTGCAGCAATGCCACAATTCTTAGTAAAACCAAGAATATATGTCGGCAAAACCCCAAACAAGACAGGGATTCAAGAGGGGAAAAGCTAATCTCTTGATGCTGATTTGTCTCTTTCTGTTTCATTGCAGTCCATATCTTACACTGATTGGTTGAACAGCGTGGTGACATCAGACTGCCTTGGGGAGGTGATCTTCGCCCTGTTACCTCAGATGTGCTACACCTATCCATACGTCAAACGCACGATAGAGAGACGTTTTGTAAGTGTAACTATTCCTTTTGTTTATTTAATACTCTTTTTCTACTTTTTCTATCTTCCACCTAGTTGTAATCACCTTTAGTCACATTTTAAGATGATAAACAGTGGCCTGAATGAAGAATCTTCAGTGAAGTTGCAATGGTAGAAGCAAATGCTATATTTGAAACAGGCTAACGTTATGATGTCCCACACCATGTGCCTTCAGCCCATCTACTTCACATCTCTGGTGCCTTATGATGCAACTAACGAAGAAAATCAAGAGAAGGGACGAGTGGAGGAGGAGGAGGGAGATGCCACTGAAGAGCAGGAAGGAGGAGACACAGAAGGAGCCAATGCTGCGTCTGAAGGAGGGAATGAGAACGACACCGAAAGCGGAAGAGATGGAAGAAGACGTAGAAAGGATAAAAATCACCCCGTGTGCTCCCAGACGTACAAAGAGGCTGTGAAGAAGTACTGCATCCAGCATACAGACGGCGATATGGTGGGTAGATTCAAAAACCAAGTCACGACACACAGAGCAACACATAAAGACTTAAATCAATCATTAAATTGAAAAGTTTACAAGCAACAAGTTCACAAAGCACGAGTGGTCAGTTTCACACTTTGTTTCACCTTTGAACCCACCTTGCATCAGTGATTAGTGGCCAAATGGGAGGGAAAAAAGTAAAGTATTGTGAAATAAAGGTTTTGTTATCGACACACAAACATGTGTATCAGCAGCTCTAGTGTAAAAAGATTTCAAACGATACCCAGCCTTAGGCTTAGGGAACTAGAAAATGAATGTGTGTTTTTATAGGTCACTAGTGGTTCTTCTGGAAATAGCTGCTAACAATCATAAACAAACATTCTGGACCATTTTATTCTAGATCTTTTACAGTATGTCTCCATTTATTTTTTGCCTGTTTTTTATATTAAATTTGTATCCAGCTGAAAAGCCTGTTTGAAATTGCATTTCGACATTTTCCAAGAGATCAAACCTGGCTAGAAACACTCTGTGTAACGTGAGTTCAGAGTGAGCACTTGCTTCAGACCGTACCAATCACACTGTCGTTGTATTTTTAAGCTCACACATACTACACATGTAACAATATTATAATAATCTCCTCCGACATGCAGCGGACCTTTGCAAGAATCGAGCAGAGAGCCATGTGGAAACGCATGAAAGCCACAGAGTTGAACACGACGCTGAATGTGGATGAGATGCCATTGGCTGCGCTACACAAGGTATTTATATACACACACACACACACACACACACACACAGTGCAGGTATCATCAGACTCCTGCTGCAGCTCAACAGGAAGGAGCGGTGAAGAGAAAGATGAACACGGAGGTGAGGGACGGGAGAAGAGCCTCTTCCTCCTCCCTCTTCTTTCCCCTCCTCTCTGATGGGCAGCTATAAAGACAGGCTGAATGTAATGATGTGTAAAATGAGAAAAATGTCACCCTCTGTGGAAAGAGGAGGGGAGGGGATGGAAAGCAACCATTTGAGGATTTGATGTGTTTAATTTTAAGAGGGGTAGAGTGGAGGGTGTCGCATTGCCCTCTGGGATGAGATGATGGACGAGCACTTCATGGGATAATCTCAGAACGCCTCTAGTTCTTCGACTGGCTTTTGTCTGAAGGGTATAAATGGATTAGAAAGAGGAAGGAGACTGACTCAAGACGAGGAAGAGGCACACCAGGACGATTTATAGTGATGAAGAGAGAGGGATAGATGAGCGTCAGTAAAGAAATGAAGGAGGAGGCAGTGATATTGACCCACTGAGAGCTGCAGAGGAGGGAAGAGTGGACGAAAATTACGTCAAAAGTATTATTAGTGTATAATGACGATAAGTCAAGTAGAAGTAGTCATCAAGATAAATAAGAGTCTAGAACAGTTGACGTGTTATGTGGAGTCCCTCAGGGATCAATACTTGGTCCATTGCTATTCAGCTGGTACACGTTGCCTCAATGTGACATAATCCGCAAACACATTATACTGGTGACAGTTATTCCTGTCCATGTCCTTGAGACACAAGATCAGTATTTTGTGCCCTGAACTCCAGATATTTAGCATTTATTTCAGAATTAAAAGATTTTGTCTGGGTGGACAAACCATTGAAACTGCATTTAGCACGGTGGCTGAGAGACCTTAACGCACTGCAACCTAAAAACATAAAGAACAATTCTGGCATTTTTCAACCGAGGTGTTATCATAATTGTGTCCATTCTGATTATGCTAACCAAGCGCTCGCCTCCTCCATGATAGAGATTCAGGAAATGTGGACTCGTTTGTTAGGGCACGCGGGGCGAGACGCCTACAGCTTTCCAAATACACAAAGAACGTCATCCCTTGGATTAGCCGTTGGAGCTAACTGCACTCATCACTGTGTCTTGTCCGTCTCCACTGACCTCATTGTGTGTTCGAACTGTGAGAAACCTGATTGCTTGAAAACGTCTGCAGCTACAAATACAGGCTGTAGACATTGTCAGTTTCGCGTTGCAGATACTGTGAGCACAAATGACAAACCTTTGATAATCTTCCTCTTCCCCTCAGGTGCGTTTTAACCCGAACATGTGCTGCCATACCTGGGTGGTGACGGGGGGCCAGACGGGGCTGGTCAGACTAAACTGTCTGAGGAGTATGATCAGCTCCCAGGCAAAGAAGATCATGAGGGAGAACCAGGCCCAGTTCAACTCGCTGTACTCGCCACAAGACAATAAGGAGGCCGTGCAAACTGTGATGGACGAGCTATAGCAAGAGCTCAACTCCAGTAAAGGATCACACTGTCACACTTGGTACTCTTTCATGAACTCTGAACCTTTTATCCTCTAGTTGAAATTGGAATACCACCTCCAACACTCTACAACTTGTCTTTCCACAGACTGAACCAAACACTGCTTTACTTTGCCACCAAATGTCTCATAGACATTATTTCAGAGGTGACATTTTATTTGTCCCCAAGACGTTTGAGCAGCTGGCAGTTAAGTGCCTTGCTTTAGTTTTTCCAGCTAATGGTTGTTGATTCCAAGTAGGTCAGGTGGGATTGTCAATTACATGCAGCGTAGCTGTGGCTCAGGAGGTAGAGCGGGTTGTCCGTTAATCCTTGAGTTGGCGGTTCGAGCCTGCCTCCGCCTGTCCTTGGCGAAATCCATTGTTGACGGCAGTGCAAGGTATTTGAAATGTAAATTATGAGCTCACTGTTATAAAATCAACTTCTCTCAGGAAAATGAATTAATAGCCGTTCCTTTTTTAATTGATGATAATAACAACAGCTGAAAATGTTGTTTTTGCTGACCTCCAGTGGTTAAAGTTGTCTCCAGTGATGTTGAGTGCACTTCAGGGTGTGTCTGTACACCGTGACAGAAATGCTGGGTGTGGTTTACAGTGCAACAGACTTGAACCTTGGAACCAGAATGGTGTTTATTTAAAATGTCAAAAACATGAATCCTATTTTTTTTTTCTTGCTCACAAAATGGAAGATATGAAGGACTGACTGGCAAAACGTGAGAAACCGGGTAAACCTTAATCCGGCTTTCTTGCATATTATTTTGGCTAACTTTTATTTTTTGTAATCAAGACAATCCACTGCAGTTTATTTGATTTGTTGACATCACCGGTAAGAACGTGCAGCAACGAGAAAAGCATTATGGTTCTTTAACTCGTCCTGCTGGCTGGTCGCCGATCAACTTGTTGCCCAGCGCACAGTGATCATTACAGCGTGTGCTGGTGTTGGCCTCTCGACTATTTCATTCTGTTTAATTATTCTTTCACAGCACATTAATGATACACCTTCTGATTTTGTTTTAGCACCAACTATTTCTCCTCCCACCTCACTGTTGGCATTTTAACATTGCAAATTGAGTGCGAGTCAAAAAATAAATAAAACGCAGCAAGCTGAGAAAAGTTGGAGCGTAGCTTAAAGCTCATTTTCGCTGCTGTATTTTTGTACTTTTACCATTTAATGCTATATACGCTATAACTGAGGGGAAATACTTGAATCTTTTTATTGTAACTGCTGGATGTAATGTTTATAAATGATAAATGTTAGGTCTTTATTTTACTTGTTGAACTTCTAATGATTCAAAGGCTTTGATTAATTATTTCTTTTAATGGTGACATGACCTCATTTATTTTTCAGTGTCTACTAAACAAATTGGATAATGTTATTTACAGATTTTTTTAGAGGTTGTCTAAAACAGGATTTCCTCTAAGTTAAATTAGGGGTTTGAAAATCAGGTTTGTTTTTCTCAAATCATTTACAAATCTCAGTGACAGTTTCAGAATTATGTCAAGTCAACACCGTGATAATGGTGTCAGTCATAAAATTAATTACTGGCAATATTATCATAACCTTTAAAGCCTAAAAATTATCATAAAAGTATCCAAATGTACACACGCCTTCTGCTCTATTGCTATTTTTGAAATGTTACATGTAATAAATGTTGTTTGAAATTATAAAAAGAAAACTGAGTAAATATTAAATAAGGTTGAGACTGAACGTTCACCACTGACCATGAAAACAGCAGTTAGCAAAACATTCTCATCACAAGGTCTGTTTTTAGTGGCTGTTCTGGAGCTGCCAATCATATCGCATGACCACTGGTCTTTGCTGTGCTGAGGAAGTCCGTGACAACTGAGCAAACGCCATCTGCTGACGAAGATCATGGAATCATCGAAAGCCCCAGAACAGCTACTATTGGACCTTGTGGTGTGATTGTTTTGCCAATAAATAAGTGTCTAATGGCCGGATGCCCTGGGTTAGTGATATAAATGGTAACAATGCGGCTTTAGAATAACTATTTTGATCAAAACCAAAATGGAAAACAAGGTTTTGGTATGAAAAGGCAAGTCTTCTGCTTTAAAGTGCCCTCAAAGTTGACCTGCATCTCTAAAATAATCCAGCCTCTTTCCATCATCTGCAGTCTTTTATTCCACTTTACAAAAAAAGCTCTTGCCACACAAAAATGAAATGTATCAAACATCACAGATGTGACATGTGGATTTATGCAACATCACCAGAACACTTGGACAAATAGGACTTTTTAAAGACCCAATTGTACAAGGGAGATAAACGTATTTACATGTGTATACACAGAAAATACACAATATTTGACATATTTACAACAGTCACACAAAGACGGCACAACACAGAGCATTCTCAAACGTTAAACTTCCATAGTGAACCAACAGGAACAGTGTTTTTCTGGAATGAAGTTTTCAGACTGTAAAGAAAGACTTTGGCTCCGGTTTGACACCTTAACCAGCCTGTAGAGGAGAACTTCACTATGCACGTATATCAAAACTAGTACAGTAAAATGCATTGGTCTTTATTACATTCACTTTGTTTTAACTTAGTCTTCATAGCTGTTGGGCTAATATATATTTTCACTTTGCATTATTTCAAAAGGAAAAAGATATTTAAATATACAGGGTCTCCTTTAAAAATTGGTGAAAATATAGAATCTTAAAGAAGATATCTTTTCTTTGACTAATCCTCCGCATGGTATATCAACATATTCTGATTGGCAGTTGAACGAGGAACTTCTTACTGTACGTGATATTGAATAACGGCTAACAACCATGCAAGTTTTTGGATCGGAATGGATGTCAACTAGGCGTTCACGGTGTGCGAGTGTCCTTTCTTTGAGAGCAACTAACAACATCAACACTTTTTATAGTAGCTGCGAAAAAACATTACAGGCGTGTCAGCTCACTGTTGGCTTTGTCTTATGGGTGTATGTATAAAAAATGATTCCAAAGTGTTAACCAATACCAAACAAAATAAAGTTCCATGAAACGTGCTGCGGATATTCGTGGTCCCCAGAAACTGTCATGACGCCAGGATCGTCCCCCCTAGCACCAACATTAAGCCTAACGTTTCATTAAAATCTAGAGGGCAGTTTTGATGTTTACCAAGCCCGCTCCGAGTCCCCAGAGGATGCTTGACAAGTGGCTGGGAGCCAAACCGCATTGCCGGCTTAACTTTGTATGAGGGCGCGTGAAGAGTCGGACCAGTAGGAAAGGGATCAAGGGGGGAAAATATAGTGTAAGCAATGAAAGGTGTTCAAATGAGAGTTATAGTGTAAGGACTTGTATGAGCTTGAGTGTGTGTTGGTGTGTCATTAAAGTGTCTTGGTTGAGGTCTGAGCTCTAGAAGGAGTTGGGTGTGTAAAGAAAATGTATTTATGCTGAAAGTCTTCAGTGCTCATGAAGCCCGCCGTGATCTCTTGCTACCTTTTGGGGCTTTTGTTCAGAAAATCCAGGCTACTGTAGGTCTACAGACTTGCAAATCACGGACGGACTGACGGATGGATGGGTCAGGCGGACAGACAGACGAAAAGCTCGGGGAACAGAGAGCCATAGAGCAGATTCATGGGTAAACACTGCAGCTACAGGAGGAAAGCGAGAGAGAGATGAGATGGATGACAGCGTGAAGCTAAAACTAATCGTCCGACTGCAGGACCAAATCATTTTTGCCCTCAGACCTGAGAGTCCACTCGGAGTTGACCGTGGAAGCAGCTGAATGCTTTTTCAGCCCGACACTTACTCATTTTCCTTCTGCTCAGTCGATACAGTGCGCACTATTAGGTAAACACTTCTAAAGACAATTGAAGAGAATTGCAATTCTGACAAGTTGTAACCAAGAATGCCTGCGACACGATAAAAATCTCCTAAAGATCTACCACCAAAAATAGCCCTTAATGAGTTCGGTTTTGAGGCTGTTGGTATCTACATCAACTACATCTCAGCCAGTCGTCATATTTCCACTGATTTCTGCTCAGATCCAGATGTTTTTCACTCTGCTAATTTTCCTGACCCTCTGAAACGGGGACTCCTAATCTTTGGCATGAAAATGCAACACAGTACAGTACAGTAGAGAGATTGGTCAAGTCCAGAGTTTGCTGAATTATTTAAGACAGACACTGGAGCCAGCATGATATGATGAGGTTCAGCACGGTATATGTGTTTAAAGGGTGCAGAAGAACAGCTTAGGCCAGGATACTGTAGGTTTTAAGACCAGTGTGAGGGATCCAACAAGGCCTTGCCCAAATCAAAAGGTTTGTATGTCCATATGATATCCATTTTTTGCAGCAGCAGCAAATTCCATGACCGTAGCCTGAAAAGCTGCACAGACACCACGACTATCGGTTGTTGTATCTGTCAGTCTTCTATTAAGTTTGATAGCTGCGGTTTCAGTTCCACTTGACAAATATTGCAGTTTTTGTAGATTCAAAGATGTCTTCAAACGGTTTGTTTATCAGGACATTGACCAATTAGCAGGTTTGAACGTCTGATCTTCCTGAGGCAACAACCAACAGTATGTTCAAAATGTATATTTTTAGAGGGGTATTCATGCTATTCTTCCTTTTCATTTGTGTGGAACAAAGTAACACGACGCTTGCAATGAGTTTATGTCAAGAAAGAACTTGAACAAATAAAACTCTTTCTAAAAATGTCACTCGTGACCAGCTGGCGTTGCAGATTGGCGCCTGATATTTAACGGAACAAACGTGACGGTGAGCTGCAGAGCGAGCGTCCCGGCAGATGAGCCATTTGGCAAAGCTGGTGTTGAAACGGCAGGCGTCAAAGTCATCCATGTGTCCCGTGGTAGAACGTTACATCAGGCGCTCCATGCTAACAGTTTCGCACATATGCTATTACGCTAATATATTAGGATTTGCATTACTACTGTAAGTAATTGTGAACAATATGTGTTTGTATCTGGCAGTTTTCCCCTAATTTACATGAAATACTAAAAATCAGGAAGCGTTTTCAACCAGCAGCATGAAGCGGACTGAAAAACTAAAATGAGCTTTCTCTTGAAATAGTTTCATAAATATAAACGTTGTTGCATTGCTTAGATTTACTTTTAATAGCAGCTGCATACTTTTTTAGGGCCGAAACAAACATTTTGGCTGAACTGTATTTGTCAGGGCTCCACCTTCCTTTAGTCTTGATAGATTTCTTTACAAGCCTGCACCTTATCACCCCGGTGTGCAGCCTCACCACTATTCTTCTTGCAAAATTGTCCCAGTATTTCGTATAAAACCCCATGCAAACTAAGGGACTTGTAGACCCCTTTTCTTTTTGTAAGTGGGACTTTCTGAGGAAGGCTGCAAGGCTTAGTTAGCCCGGCCCATGTTAGCATGGAGCTCCGGCATCGCCACTCTTCTTCGGGACACATGGATGATTTCGCTGTCTGAAATTCTTGCGACTTTATGGGTCGAACACCACAATCTACCAAAAACTCCTTTCAACGGGAAGCTGCGTTGTGAACGCGGCTCTCGCTGGTCCAGCTCACCCAGAGAGAATGAAAATGTGCCTGAGCCGGTCCAGCCTTGTCCGGTCCGGCATCAGCATCAGTCACTGGGGTCCTGGCAGTGGGAGCAGTGGCTCATGTCTTCAGCGTAGGGCTCCACCTGGATGGTGATGCTGTAGAAGCCAAACTTGGTGTGGAGCAGGTCAGTGGCCTCCCGCAGCACAGACTGAGTGTCGGCGCCCTCCTCTGATGTGATAGAAGAAAACCACACGGTGAGTCTGATTTTTACTAGATATTGTTCTACAACATTTCTCTATTCTTCTCACACATTTAAAGCACGAGGAGAGCTTAGTGCCCGGGCCGGGAGCGATGTGACATGCAGGATGCAAACCACGTGAAACGAAAAGATGGCGCTCATACAGTTGATGGCTCTCTAGAGTCGCATGGTCACGTCACATTTCAAATGCACATTTTGCAGTGCCTTCACAGCTCCACACAGGTTAGTTGAAGCTTGAATCTATAATGTTTTGCAATTATAAATCATTATCATATGCTGGAAACTGGAACCGTGCTCATCTTGTTGATCAGGTTTGTCGGGTCGCACCGGTTCAGTTAACGGTGCCGGTGTGGTCTAATTGAAAGATAAATGATATATCTGGTTGCCTTCTAGGTCAGAAACATTTTTACTGCAGACTAGTAATAACAAGGTAAAGCAACTTAATGTCAGTGATAACTTCGTTGTCATGTCAATTTTCTTTTCTTTTACAATCTTTGCAATCCTTAATCCTCAGACCCTCAATTTTCTGAGCAGTTTCATCTGCTACTCCAGCTGGTGTCGGTCAGAGATCGGCACGTTACGTTACCTGTGGCCAGGTGAACGGAGACCAGTGCCTGGCCCAGGGTCAGAGCCCAGAGGTGCAGGCAGTGCACAGACTTCACAGCCTTCACAGACAGCAGCACCTCCTTCACCGAGTTAAACTCTATTCCTTTAGGAGACCCTGTAAAACAACAAGCCACAAGTGAATGCTAAGCAGCTCACGTAATATGTGTCTGCAAATGTGTGCCTGTCATGCAGAGCACAGTCTGATTCAGATAAAATGATATAGCTTCAGACAGGAGACGCTGACTTCATGTACACCATGAATTGAATTAGCTAGCTAGGTTTGCAGCACCAAATAGCACATTTTCATCACTTATCAGGCAACCTGTATTCCATTCAATGTAACTGATCTACAAGTTTGCATTCAAGTAGTCGTATTTGGCTAAATGTCTGATTACAAATGCAACTGCTGCCAACAATGTGAAAAGGCCCGTGACGTATGTGTACAGTATGCATGACAATTAAATAAACGTAATTCTTCTCTATTCCATCATGATTCTGTCATTGCTAAATGTTTTATAAGATCCCTCAGGCGCTGCTTTCGAGAGGGTCATATTCAGGAAGTTCAGTGGCGCGCAAAGGGAATTTTAAAATGACCCAAAAGTCGAATGACATCCCCGGGGCGTGGCCATATGTGCTCTCGTTCTTTGTTCTGCATAAACGTAGAAGTTGAAACAGCCAACTGAGCTATCCCCAGTGGCGCTCACGACAGCACAGAGGACTGCGTACGTCTTCAGCAAGATCCTGGTGCACGTGTATGTAATTTGACATATGGCCTCCGTTACATTAAAAGCATGTTTTGAAATCTGCTCATGAATGCACTGAACGCGACAGCCTGGCTGAACATCGTGTGACGCTGACCTTGTCAGATCAGGTCCAAACGTGGCAGCTTGATCTCGGCTGCAGGCGAGGAAGACAACTGCGTGTGCTGGTCATAAATACCCCTCATAAAGGAACGGCTCAATGTTTTGGGAAATGTGTATGTGCATTTGCTTTCCTGCCGAGCGTTAGATGAGAACGTCGACGCTAGCCTGGCTCTATCCAAAGTTTTAAAAAATCACCCACCAGCACCTCCAAAGCTCACTAACTAACAGGTTATTTCTTTTTTGTTTAATCCTCAAGGGGGATATGTGCTGGACTATTTCTTGCGCAGTGACTTCCTGGAGACCAGTTATCACTGAGCTTTGGGGGACCGGTAGGTGGACTTTGTTACCTTACGGACAGGCTAGCTGTTTCACCTTGTTTCCAGTGTTTTTGCTCAAATGAGCTATGATATGGACACATTTTCAAAGGTTAATCTTCTGCTATAAATTTGTGCCAAAACCTTAATCCCCGTTAGTATCAACAGATTCACATTTTCACCATTCTCCCCTCCCAATTTAAACATTTTTAAAGTATAAGATAAAGAATTTCACCCAAAGTACCTTCCATGAGTATCCTAAACACATCTTTGAGGATGGTGATGGTGGTGCAGAGGACAAAGACGGAGAACAGGAATGTACAGATGGGATCTGCAACTTTATACTCGGGCTGAAAGAGAGAAAAGAGGTTATGGAGACTTTAAAGAGTCAGTAAAGGCACATCAGATGGTGTTTTCCACAGTCAAAAACCATTAAAGTGCTCAGGGCAAAAGAAAAGGGAACATCTTGTGTGATGATGGAAATGTTTTACCCATATTAAACAAAAATAAAGCATTCATGCCTTCCCCTTCACATTACAATATTAAAATAATACCTTTAAATGACAGTTGCTTTTAAAATAACTTATTAAAGTGACAGTTTTTGGTATAAGGTATTTAAACATTTAATATACAGAGAATATTCACTACAAATGGGGGGAAAATCACTATTGTAATGCTGAAAATCTAAAAATGAAATCAGTGTCTTCCCAAGAATTTTATAGAAAAGCTCCTCCAGCAGTATTTAGACCATAAACTAAATATCTGGTCTTACTATACTTTTCATTCAAGTCAAACTGCATCCCATGTGACTGCATTATATTTGAGTTTTACTGAAGCGACCAACAGCGTCACCCTAACATGAATATGATCTACAGTGTATCTGACCCGAAAGTAGATGACGGTCGCTGCCACCATGACGCCGACGCTCTGCAGCAGGTCTCCGACCACGTGGATGAAGGCGGCCCGGACGCTGGCGTTGCCGTGGCCACTGAGGAGCGAGTGGGAGTGGCCGTGAGCGACGGGACTCTGGCCGTCCTCATTTATCTGGTGATAACCGCTGCCGTGGGCGTGGAAGGTGGTCGAATGATGGAGGATGTAGGCCATGCTGCAGAAAGAAAGAGGTACATTAATTGGTGTCAGCTGCATTCACGTTAAGCCTTTTTATTACATTTCCTGAGGAGAGAACAATTTATAAAGATGCGGGTTTGAGCGTCAAAAATAAATATCTCCACTGAGAAAATGATCTTGCAAAGGCATTTTTAAAAGGATTAATATTTAACAGCTATTTTTATTGGCCACAAATACAGACTTTCTTTGAGGGATGTTTGTCACTGACGTCTGGGGCTGAAGATTCTCCGTGACCTTTAAAGCTGTTACTGACCGCGAGTGTTTGAGTCAAACACATAATCATAAAATACTGTCCATTTTTCCTGACGTTATTCTTTCAAATATGTTAGATTGTGGAAATATATATGTTTTTGGCGGAATGACAATTCCCCAGCCATATATTAGCAATTCCCGGTGAAACGTCAGGTATTCCTTACTGAATTTCCCAGAAATATTTACCTGTTGAAGCTGAGGTGAATTTTTTTGTTGTGTGCACCTTGTTTAAGTAAAAGTTTTGCCTTTTATTATAACCGACATAACGTACTAGGTTATCAGCCATTATGCTGAGATCCACTCACATTATGTTGACGATGACGGCGCACCCGGAGGTGACCAGCATTACGTGGCCATCAATCTCATAGTCGTTGCGTACGATCCTCTCGATGGCTAAATAGACCAGAGCCCCCGTGACAATCCAGATGGAAATGACTGAGATGAACGCCCCGAGGATCTCTGCGGAGGAAAGAGAAGAGAGGAATACAGTTCATCGCACTACAGCACACTTCGGCAGGACTTGGACAACAGAGCACATCCCTCAGAGGCAGGGCGTCATCATCAAACCGGCGGCAGACACACAAGAGGCCCAGAAATCTGACACATGTAGCAGAGGTGTCATGTCGTGTTAACCCTCACAGCTTGGACTGCAGCTTTGTTGCGCTTTATAACGCTGTAAACCCCAGACTTTACTAGGGTAATGCCAGTCAGATTGTTTTCCTGGCGATCGACGTAGTTCCTCTTTGGAAATGCGACAGGAAGCAGTCACATTAACCCCCGTAATGCTCCGTGTCTCTTGAAATAGTCTGCGCCCAGGTCAAATTCTCTTCTAGGTTCATGAAGACACATGTGTAAGGTGGCCCTGAGAGCTCAACGCGCTGCAAATAGACAAAACGCAAGCAACAGATGCTGCAAAGCGAGAAAACGCAACCAAAAACAGAAAACACAGTCAAATGTAGAAATTCAGATAACAATTGGTGAAGGTGTCTTCTCGGTTGGTGTGTGTTTTGTCCATTTGCGTGTGTTTTCCTCAGTTACTGTGCATTGCAAACTACACATGTTGCTGATAAGGTGATAAGTCCACACTGAAAAGAACGACGGGGATTTTAACCGAGGACCGTTTCCGCCAACTTTCTGTGGCGATATGGCACGACAGTTATGATGATTTATTGGTATATTGATGTACCAATAAATAAATGTACTAAATTGTTTAGCCAATCATCCGTCCATCCACAGAGGCAGCGGATCTCTCGTCCTCACCTGATCTGTGCCAGCCAAAGTTCATGGTTTTCGTGGGCGGTCTGGAGGAGATCCACAGGGAGAACAGGCTCACCATCATGCTGCCAAAATCTGTCAGGAGGTGGGCTGCATCCGTCATGATGGCCAGGCTGTGGGCCAGGTAGCCTCCTGGAGGGAGCCAGAAACACCCCTGTCAGCCTGGCAAATCATTCTGACCAATCGAGAGGCTCGATTTACCTCAGTGAACTAACGTCTACACAGCTGTGTAGCTGAATCTTTGCACGAGGGGCAATAACGTTACTGTTAAACTAGTGTTACCAAGTTGCTTCCACAGTTTGTGCAAACCTCTCCACGATCTCCAGATACAGTTTTCACTTCTGTGTTAACTGTATTAATTAACGATCTAGTGAATATGGGTTCATGACAAGGAAACGGACTTTAAAAACCTGCTGATGAAGGAGAGTGTCACCAACTGTGAAAACACCCTCTGAGCAACAACACCCTCAACCTTTAATGACATCTATCGCATCCATTTAAAGGCTTATAAAACCTGTAATTGAAGGCAGCTACAAACCGTGTTAATGCCTCTTTATTCATTTTCTTGAACCCGAGTAATGCCTCGGGTAAAAAGGATGTGATATTGTTTTATATCCTCATAAACATCTGGGCAATCGGCCAATGAATGTGAGCCTCCATTTTGTACTACTGGCCATAAAATGCTTGGCGCTTTGTTCTTTGCAGCTTCTTAGTTTTAGACAGAAATGTGCAGCATTGCAATATTTCCATTGTGATGATGTTGATGTCTGTGTGAAAGGTGGCTTCCTTCCCACCAGGAGAAGTAACTGTGTCTGTAATGGCAGCGTGATATTAAGAGTTTTCACTGTTATATGATATCTCTAAAACCTATTTATATTATTTTTTATAGGAATGACTGGGTAGATTTGTAAGGAGTTACTCTGACACATTAATTAATGTTAAACCAAGCATTCTGGTGTGTACCTCACCAGCATCTAACAGCACAATTTTTATTGACCTCATACAAATATGAAAGGTCCACCAGGTCCCAGAATGAGATATAGTTAAATATATACTGTAGCTCTGTCACTTTCAGCTCTGTGAGAAATAAATACAAATGTCTGACCTTCGGTTCTCTCTCTCTCTCTCTCGTTTGTGAGGTCTGAGCTTCTAAACGTTTACCTATGACCTCGCCGATCATGAAGACGAGGCAGACGACTGAAGCGATGTAGAGTTTCTTCTTGGCCAGCAGCTTGTCCACGCTGTCCTCGCACACCAAGGCCTTGGCACCGTGGCAGTGGGCACCGACGGGTCGCTTCAGTTCGATGGCACCGGCCATGCCTCCGTTCTTAAAAGGGAAGTCGGGATATTGCTCTTTGGAGTCTGGAAAGGAGCTGCAGGGATACAGGAGGTTTGTGTTTATGAAGACAGAGATGGTCCGTCCCTTCGCTTTATACAGTTCTAAAGCCCCTGCTGCACGTGTAGAACATTTGTGTGTATGGCGACTCCGAGTGGTGGTCGTAGCATAAAAGACAACGTGGCTGACAATGCTCCACCTGGGGTGGGCTACAACGTGCATGGACTACTCCACTATTTTGGTTTTGGAAACGTTTGGGCACTGTTTGGCCAACCGGACATGATTACATCAGCTTGAGCCGAGTCAGAACGCATTCAGCTTCTGGCCGGCTATCTTGGCATTGATGTGTCTGTTCACCCTGTAACGGACTCTGATCCGCGGTGTGTATCAGGCATCGAGGGAATGGATTGTTTGAGTAAATGTCGCTGCGGTTTGGAAGAGCTACAACAAGTGGAAACCTCCCCCCCGACAAAGTGGATTACAATTAGTGTTCAGTAAAGTGGAAGAACTTCCACTTTTGCACCAAAGATTTAGCCCAGTTTTACTGTAGATGGCTAGATGTCTTGTTGACCTTGGTGCAATAAATGCAGTGTGCAAGCTGTTTATTTGTTTCTTTCGCCTTTTGACCTAAACCTCATCAATTCAATGCTTCCCGGAAATGAAATTAAAATCTCCTTTAGTATCAAGTTATAAAACAAGTCTCATATTCTATGGTCACTCTGTGACCAAAGTTGTACACCAAAGTAAAGTACTGGACAAATTGTATTTTTGATCTGATGATGGCGCTAGTCTCACAGGATCACCAAAGTTTTTACAAATCATCCTGAGGGGAGGGGCACAGATATCTGTACAACATCATATGGCAGTCCTTCTAATGGCCGTTTAGAAATTTCACTATGTCGGCCTCATGGTGGCGCTAGAGGTCCGGGGATCGCCAAAGTCAGCAGGATACATCCTCTGGGCACCACGAATGTCTGTACAAAATGTCATGGTGATCCAAATTATAGTTGTTGAGATATGTCATTCTGAACTAAAGTGGTGCATCAACCCATCGTTCAGATTAAGGTCTTCCAGTTTTAATATTATCGATTGATTCCTCTGAAAAGTATGTTCTTAATCAAGCAGCCTTATCTGACCGTCGACGGATGTTTTTAACGTCGCTGCCCGGTTACACTGACGGTTAAACTGCGTGCGAATTACACATGTGGGTATACGTCACATCTATCATCACACACGTCGAGCTGGATTTTAATCATGAGAACAAAACAAAATGCTGACTTCTCCTTTTTCCTCACACACACACACACACACACACGCACACACACACACACACCTCTTCTTGCCATGTGCAGTGAGGGAGAGCTGTAGTGATGTGGGTAATGAGGTGGAGAAAAACTAATTTGGGCTCATTCGAGATAACCACACACACACACACACACACACACACACACACAAACACACTTCACATAGAGGATTGCCAGTGTTTCATGATTAGCCTTTATCACACACACACACACACACACACACACACACACACACACAGACGTCTTACGGGATGTCCAAGCTGAAAAGAAGCAGCCGAGTGAAAAACAGATTCTGTTCAATTATACCACTGGGACACAAGAGCAAACACACACACACACACACACACACACACACACACACAGCCTACATACATTGACACACTGATGTCTCGCGGCAACGTTATGTTAAAATATGAACGTGTTGTTATGCAGCTAGCACACTAACAGTCTTTAAGGAAACTACAAAACATCTGTGGACAACCACAAATATCTGCAATGTCCTCAAACATCCTTCGTGACGTTCTACTTCTGAGTCCAAAAATGCTCAACAAAATGCAAATGCTCTTATTTGACATACACATAAGTAAGATAATCCACTCAGACGTGTGCATTTAAGGATTTTTACACTGTTCGGAGCCTCTGCCATCATGGATTGTCTTCTTTAAATACAGCCAAGAGTTAATGTTCTGAATGAACCTCACAGTTATTGCCTTATGGCTCATATTTAATCTCAAATGCTTAACAATGTAATAGGTGGTTGGAACATTTCTGCAGCAATCATCTTGAGACATTAGTTTGGTTTAGTTTGCATTAGCTGCTTTGTTAAGTTCTTGGTCAGCGAAATGACAACAGCGAGCACATGTTGGGTCAATATTAGAGTTCCCCTGTTAGTCAGTATCCCGCAGGGCAGGTGTGCAGTGTTTGTTCACTGACACTCTGCATCAGCAGCGCAGGGGATACTCAGCGAACCGTGAAATGATATGATATGAAGAGCAACGAGCATTTAATTGCAGCCGCAGTCTGCCATATTTTCTGGAACTGACGCAGCAATGCCTGCAGCGGGAAAACGTCGATATGGTTGCTTTGACAGACACGGCAACGTGGTGATGACGATGACGACGGTCATCTGGTTATTACTGTTGGTGGTTTTGCATGTTTTTTGTGTCCTGATAATCTGACCGAATTGCAGCTTTTGTCGCATTTCATTGTTCATTCTGACCGCTGTGTCATAGCCTCCCCGTCCACGTGATGGTCAGCTGACACCGTGTCGTCAGGAGCAGTGGAAGGTTTCGATGTAGGTCTTAAGAATAAGCCGATATAAGAGTTGTTATTTCTGTAAGTCGACTTCAATCCTTTGCATCCATGCAAGGAGGAACGCGCTTATTCGCTTTCTTGCTGAGAGTCAGATGAGAAGATCAATATCGCTCTCGCGTCCGTACGGTAAATATGAGGCTACAGCCAGCAGCCGGTTAGCTTAGCTCAGCATAAAGACTGAAAACAGGGGGAAGCAGCTAGCCTGGCTCTGCAAAATTGTGTCAAATTAAGCCGTGAACAAAAAACAGAGTGTAAAAATGACAATGTGCGGTTTCACGGTGACGACAAGACTCCAGGAGGTCGGGTCACTGTGCCTGGCCAAGAAACAGCCCAGGACACAACGGACATGAAACCACAATGTGTCATTGTGTGATTGGCTATTGATCACCTTGTCATGTCATATACAACATCCTGTGCCGCTGCCTTCATCTTTGTCGCCCGTAGCGTGTTGCCATTTTTGTGGCAACACGCCCCTTTGTGAGCACGCCCGCCCACAAAGCCCTGATTTGGTTGTTTCTCCAACCAAGACAAAAGCCGTCAATGGGAACAACAGCAGATCTATTTGAATCGCTGACAGGATCTGAGATGTGGCTCATTGCCGGGCCACCACTTTGATCCAGGTTGAAATATCTCAGCAACTATCGGAGGGCTTGGGATGAAATTGTGTACAAATATTCATGGTTCCCAGAGGATGAATCCTAACGACTTTCCTTCTGGCGCCATCACCTGGTCGATATTTATGGTTGTCTAATGCTTTTGTTTATGACCAAATGCTAAGATGGTGAACTTGGTATGATGTCTCTGGATCGCCTCCACTGAGCAGGCTGACATCATTTGAATTATGATTTAATATTATAAATTATAAGTAAACTACATTAACTTTACTTTAAAACCCTGAGGGGCATTTAGCTACACTTGTCTTTTAGTATATTAGGGTAGACGTTATGAGCCACCAGGGAGCAGGCTCGTGGCCAAAGTCCATGAAAGGTCTGACTGGCTTCACTGGTTGTTATCAGGGGAATTTTCTGGATGCAGCAGTGACAGACCCAGCATCTCCTGCCAGACACCCATTAACCCTCCGCCAATTATGCTGCCTTCAAGTGCTGCCAGAAATATCACGATTACCAGTGAGTAAACGATCCAACAAACAGGCTTTGCTAAATACAGCTGGGTGGCATCATAAAGACGCAGTTATCGATTAGTAAAGAGTGTCAATGGCTATAAACAACATCATGTTTTCATGTAAATGTGATTTTGTTTTTGTTTTTTTAATCCAGATTTGATGTTTTTCTATATTTCTTTCATGAAAGTGGCAACTTAATTTTCCTCAACATTGCTGGAGATTTGTATTTTTATGTCACTATTATTTCAGCTTTAATTGGAGGAGTAACTGGTTGTTTGGTTCGAACTGGTTGACGTTTTTGGTCGTGTTTTTGTATATTCATGAATATCTCATGAGATCTGACAGATCTGGCATTTCCCCAAATAGAAAGTCTTATTTATGGCTACAGCATACGGTTGGTTACTTTGCAGACTGTTATGGACGCTGTCATTTTGTTTGGTTTGTCGTTGAAGCTGCTGTTCGATGCTGGTCCTCAGTCACGGGTGTTTTTGGTTATTTTGTTGGATTAAACTAGAGCTGAAATGAATTTTCAATTAAAGCAATTAATGGAAACTCAATTTGATAATCGACTAGTCGTTTGAGTTGCCAAACATCAGTTGGTGCCATCCTCTTAAATCTAAAACGCTGTTCTCTTTTTCTGTGATTGTAAAAT
>JAVQJF010123559.1:0-32500 GCA_036023855.1 Gadopsis marmoratus | reverse complement strand
CGAGACGTCATTTCTGTGGGCAGCGAGACTTCAGAACAAACGGACACATCCCTTCGTTGCGGTGTTGAGAAGCAGGAAACCACAAGGGGGGGGGTTTCTCCCCTGTGAGGGGGGCTTCAATTAGGTTGGAGTGGTAGCCTCGAACACGGAGCTGCGGCAGAGACACCGCTGCTGTTACTGGACGCGACACGTGAAGCCTGACGGCTCACAGGCGGGACCTCCGGCCGGTGACCGGGCCAGGCGTCAGCATACGTGACCGACAATCGACGAATGCACACGAAGCACGAAGCTACAACAGGAATTTGAATAATTCGTTCGACTGTAGCTGCTTGCAAGTAAACACGATGGTACAGCATGATGGTGTCAAAGCGGATGCAGGCCGCGCTGAGCAGACGAGCAACACGTTGAGACTTAAAAGAAAAAAAAAGATTTATGATGACATTCCAAAAACATAAAAAATAAAACAACTATTACCTACAGACGTATGCCAGGTAAAAAAAAAAAAAGAAGCTTGTGCTTAAACACATGTATGACGACGTCAGCAGATTAGAAAAAAATCAGCAGCCAACAGTACAAACAAATATATAATTAAAAGAAGATCCATATTTAAGATGCAGCACATGAAATGATGCCGTGTTACAGACGCGCGTCTTCGTGTCAGTCTGGTGAGAAAATGTCGCTTTGAACATGTTAAACCCTCCAGCATCGACATCAAACGGTGCCTCGCCGCACTTTGAATTATGGTTGACCACGTGTGCAAGACGACATTATTATAGGATGCAAAGATGCAACACAACACGGGCTCGGCCACGTGCACACACACACACACAAGTTCAGCGCTTCTCACGCGCCCATTAGTGTGACAGTACAAAGTTGATTTGACGTATGAAACGACAGCGGGTTGATTCGGAATTTACCTTATTTTAATCCAAGTAACTCGTGTCATTAATTACATGGCTTTTATTTAGCCTAGGCCTATTTCTTTAATGCCATCCATTTTATTTTGACAGTGTTATTGGATTCAACACAACGACTTGTGTTCTTCCCCCAAACGCGCTGGAAATCAGCGTGTGAAGGTGGGCATTTGTCCGATTTACCGTAAACGCGTCATCGGTTCACGTCCACCGGCGTGATGACGTCGCCCGTGTTTGGTTTCCGCGCCGCGCCGAGCCGAGCCGTCGACATGGAAACAACAAGCAGCGAGAGCCAACCAGGCGGACAGCAGCAGGCAGACGGTGGAATGGAAGCGGGCAGGTCCACGTCGAGGTCCGACAGGTAAAACACATGACGGCTGCACGTCCGCGGCACGTGGGCAGAGCTCTGCGGGGCGGAGCAGCGCGGTGAAACGGCTCACGTTAGCTAGCTAACGCCGCTAGCCGGCTGGCTGGCTAGCTAGCTGGCTCCCACGATAGCTCTGGTTTCGCGTGGCTGCAGCACGACAGCGACGTGCGAAGACGACGGAAGTTATTAAAATGACAACAGCAGCAGGGCGGCCGTGGGTAAATGGTAAAATATTTGTCGGGAGGTTCGTTTGCGACGTTACGCCTAGCTGCCCTCCACCTGCCTCCACTGGCGATTCCACCGGTTCAGCCCATTTTGAGGAGGACGTCCCGCCGCCAGGCCGCTGTCGACATTTGACGCGTTGTAGCAGCGTTTCAGTGGGGCCTGGGGAGTTCGGCATAACCCAGTGTTGTTTGTGTTATTATGTTATTATTGTTATTATGATGCTGGAATGGGGAGAACGTGGGAGTGTGTCCTTTTTCTCACGTGGCCAAACTTTGTTAAAAATACGTTAATGTTGCTTGACTAATGAAAACTGGCTGCAGAGGCAAATGGCTTTTTGTTACCAGCCGAATTTGGCCTGTGAGCCATAGCATGTTCGTAGAGACTTTCTCCATTATCTTTTCTATATACTAATGAATTAACACCTCTTTTTACTATTGAATGCGTTTGCTGTATAGCAGCAGTTTATTACAAAGACAACTAAGGTGAAACAGGAGTACAATGAGCGACTTTATTACTGTATTATATTTTTACATCACACTAATTTGGCTGCCGCTCTGATCTTCAGAGGCGTTGTTATGTGGCCTTGGACCACCAGTCACACTTAATCCACCATGCAGTGCACTGCGGGGAAGAAAGAATGTATTTAATCCTGTCTAAATGACAAGTGCCACCAGCAGACCTTTTTTCATGATTTGTACATTAAGGATTTTCATGTTTATGGATAAGCAAAGCAACATTAAACTGCCGGATTAAGACATTGCATTTAACTTGGTATTCTCACAGCAAACGAGAGTGCGAGACTAGTCACACAGCGTCCCAGCCAAGTGATGACAGCCTTACTCATGTGAACGGTGGCCCCGCCCTTGTGCCATGCTGTGTCCAGCCTGGGCAGCGGTGTGATTTCCTGGGGAGGGTTGGCAAGTTCCCCCTCCCTCCCCCTCGACCGCACCGACAGCAGAGACTTCACTGTGGAGAGACGAGTTCAGAGAGAGAGACACTTCAGTACATAGACTCCCTCTCATCTCTCTGCAGGACAACGCGAGGATCTGCATGTCCACAACGGTCTGCCAATAAAGGCTTTAAACGATCCAATTTGGGCCAATTTTTAAAAGATTGGAAGACTTGCTGAAGTTCATTTTTTACTTTAATTAGCTATGTTTGATCAGAAAAGTGCTATTTTTGACTTTAAGACCCGGCTTAGCTTTGTGGAACCTGCAGATGCTTCCAAAACATCTTAAATGCCTGTATTGGAGCAGCAGCATGTGGCCAGCCATGAGCTTACAAGGCATATCTGATGGCAGCCAGAGAACGAAACTAGTGAACATGTAGCAAGCGAGTCGCAGGGACTAAATCAGAGCAGATCCGTTCTGCAGTAAAGTCTGCAAATTAGTTAAAGATATTTAAGCTTATCCAGTAACGGTGTTGCAAAAGTATTGTCTTGAGTTAAGATGGGTGATAGTGGCTGGGTATTTAGAGAATTTCATAACTGTATATTTCAGGGTCAGTGTTTTGGCTTCCGCAGTCGGTCAGGGGGGGGATGCTCACTCTTTGGGTTCACACTGCCCATTCTGATCACTCACATCTAGCCCTGACTATTATAAACTTCCTCAGAAATCGTGTATTGCTTTAGAATGTACTGCGGGTAATCTCACTCTTATAATTGCAGTAAAAAGAGACTAGCGAGCTGAACCTGTAGAAAAGAGTCCATGGGCTGCTGCTCTCCGACCTTGGTACATGTGTTTTCCTGTCTTGAACTCCAGTGAGAGTGGAGAGGATTCCCTGGACGGGCTCTCAAACTGTGTCCCCCGGTGCCCTTTGACCCCGTCTTTATCACCGCAAAAACGGACCACGAGCCAGTCCAAGACAGAGCCTCCGCTGCTGAGGACAAACAAACGGACCATTTACACAGCCGGCAGACCACCTTGGTACAACGTCACCGGGACCACCTTCAAAGAGGCCTTTGTTGTTGGTGAGCGGTCAGGCAGCTGCCATCTTCTCCTGTACTTCTGGTCTACTGTACGTCTTATTGCTTCTGTATCATCACCACCTGTGATTATTAGTCTCCTCCCACGGGAGGGCACCAAAGTCAGGAATTTTCAAATTCTAAATACATAGTGGCTTTAAGAAACCGCAAAGTCTTAAACTCGTACACAAAGTGAAGCGGCCCTTCAGCAGTTTAAGGCTGTAATTTTAGAAAAGGCTACAGTAGTTGATGGCTGTGTTTAAAATATCGTCAGATTAGCCTTTTATTCTTTGAAATTGCCCAAACTCATCCATGCGCCAATTTTGTTTTCTGATTATTAGCCATGAACACAACAGTCCTTCCTCAGCATTGGGGAGGGCGCAGCCATGTTCGGTCTGTGGCGTTCCTCCGGTAACACTTGTTGACTTCTTGCTTCTTCCCAGAATATTTAGTTTGTATGTCCCATGGTGTTTCAGAGAATGCATCTGCAGCGCAGAACGCGTTGAGCCATAAAGCCTCTGTGTGCCCTCGTAGCTAATCTCGTCGCCATCAACAGGGGCACGAGCCACAGCGTCTCACGCAAGCATGAACAACGCTTAATGTGACTGTACCTGCAACGCCTAATGCAGCAACACGTGGCCCAAAATACACTACATAGTTGGTAATTATCCTGGCAGGACACATAGCTGTAAACCTTTTTTAAATACATGGATACATTTTTAAGTTTCAGAAATTCTGAAAATGTCCATCTAAAATTTCCTAGAGCCAAAGGTTGTGTCTTCAAATTGCAGTCCAAAGTATAAACCAGATAAAAAATAATTCACGTGAGACGCCCGCGCCAGTAAGTGTTTGTCATTTTTGGTGAAACACAGTCTTGTG
Source organism: Gadopsis marmoratus (assembly GCA_036023855.1). Taxonomy (NCBI): domain Eukaryota; kingdom Metazoa; phylum Chordata; class Actinopteri; order Centrarchiformes; family Percichthyidae; genus Gadopsis; species Gadopsis marmoratus. The sequence continues at coordinate 28,152 of JAVQJF010123559.1, read as the reverse complement.
TGTGTGTGTGTGTGCGTGTGCTCGCTCGCTCAGCAGTCCTATCTCGTTTACAGCGGGTCACCATCTTGCTGCTCAGTAAAATATCTGCCTCAGGACGAGTCCCAGCAGCAGTAAAATGAACCGTGACAGACAGGCTGTGTGTGTTTGAGCATCATGCGTGGAGTCACTGTTCCATGGTTAAACACATCAGGTTGGCGTGAGTGGGAACACGTGGAGGGAGAGGTGGACATTATCTTTAGCAGGCAATCTGTTATTGTCAGTGAGCCAGTGACTGGTTACAATTTCACACTCGGCTGTACTGTGGTGGATGCGGGCCCCGCCCAGCGAACGAGAACCAGACTATGTAAGTGCAGGGAAGTGGACAGAGTGTGGCCCAGGAGCAAAAACCAACCTGCGTTAAAGGTCAGTGGAAATCAGGACAGGAGAGGAGAAGAGTGGGAAAACTGATAAAGAGAAAACAATGAGGAATGCAAGGCTTAAAACAGAAGCGTGGGGTGGGCGGGATAAAAGATTCCGGCATAGTGAGAAGAGATGGATGGATGACTGAACAACAAAGGGAAGGATGGAGAGGGGAGGTGAGGACAGATAGACACTGTGAAGCGCACTAGATACGAGGTTGTTTTCCATCTCTTGCTCTGGTTTTTATTGCTAATAGAAAAGGCAGTTTTATCTGCTGTAATCCAGGCTTCGCTGCTGGGCGACGCTCAAAATCTATGCTGAATCTATAGGTGCACAGTAAATAGGATTCTTTTTAATACATTAATTTACAAGTCAGAAGCAGTGTTTCTATAACCCGCTCCGAAGCTGTAATCACAAATAGAAATGAGCGTAGCGCTGCAGTGCTTTCAGTCAGCAGTTTTGACCTTGATGGGTCTTATCTGAGCAGCAAAACCCCGCCCGTCCCAGCGCTTCACTGAGAGTTGTTTATAACACAGAAGTTATCTCCGTAGGCTATTTCTGTTCCTACACACACACACACACACCAACAAACACACAGCCATTCGCAGGAAAAGCATCCTGTTTTTTTTTTGCTTGTTTGTTACCTCCTTCCCAGCCGGGCAGCAGCATGTAGTTCTGGCCCAGTTCCCAGGATCGTTGTCCTGAAGGATTGCCGTTGTGGTCTTTAACGAGTGAGGTAAAGCAGGCCTCCAGACTCACTTTTTCAACTGGTGCTAGTATTTCTCTCTTTTTTTCTGACTCCAGCACAAAATATAGTTGCACCCCGAAATGTTCTGCCGTGCCAAGAAAAAAGAGCTTTACACTTCCATTTTGTTCTTATCGCCACACTGGATATTTGGCTATTTAACACATATAAGTTACTGCTAACGGGGATAATATGCCAAAAAATGTTTTTATGGTAACAACCCCAGGTGTACCTGCATCGCAATTCTACACATTGATTCATCTTATTGTATTTTAGCTTATTCTTTTATCCTATTTCATTTAGTTTGACTAAATCCTATCTGTGTATCCTTTTATATTGTCTTGTGGTGACTTTATGTTAGTATTTTTTGTGCCCTTCTGTCTTACACAAAGCACTTTGAATCGCCTTGTTGTTGAACGGTGTTGCCTTGCCTGGTGCCGAAAGGATTTGTCAGTTAGTAGCTCAACAGAAAATTAATTGATTGGCAGTTTTGATAATCAAATACCCAAAATACCAGCCATTCTCTGGTTCTAGTTTTATAGTATGAGGGTTTGCTGCTTTATGATTCCTCTGTTTTATTTTAAAGTTAACTGAATATCTTTGGTCTTTGAAGACACCGTTCTGGGCTTTTAGGAGTTGTGATGTAAGTGTTTTTTTTACAGCTTATAGACCAAACAATAAATAGATTAATCAAATAAAAGAATCGACAGATTCAAATTAATAAATCAGTAATTGTATCTGGCTCCAGTCAAGTTTTTAGGCTTTTTTTTTTATTAATTGATTGTATGATTTGATATGTGATTTTTCTGCAGTCGTACATAAAGTCGTTTGGTGTAAAGATGATATATTCTGTGACTTATTATTACTTATAATTGATGTTTATTTTAATAGTGACGAGTACTGCATATGGCATGAGCCAATGCTACATGCCACAGCATTTATAGCCTAAGTAAGGGCCTTTATACAAGTAAACATGACTCAACAAGAAAATACATTCAAAACATGATACAATACAATTAAACACTGAAGGACAAGCACCAGATTTTTCACTACATGACTGATTCCTTGTTTGAGCTTGAGTTTAAAATGATTCCGTTCAGTAATGCGTTTGAAGATGTCCGTTGTCCAGATGTCCCTCTCCCCGGCAACGCTTTCCAGCTCCTGGGGGACCCCAAGGCGTTACCAGGCCAGATGAGAGATGTAATTCCTCCAGTGTGTTCTGGGTCTTTACCCCGGGGCCTCCTACCAGTTCGACGGGCCTGGAAAACCTCTAAAGAGAGGCGTCTTGGGGGGGGCATCCTAATCGGATGCATGAATAATCTCAACTGGCTCCTTTCGATGCAAAGGAGCAGAAGCTCTACTCTGAGCTCCCTCCGGATGTCTTTATTGATAAGTGTTCTGTTCCGTTTTCCTCCTGAAGGTCTGTGTGGAGGAAGTGCTTCTGGCAAAACCACAGTAGCCAATAAGATCATTGAAGCGCTAGACGTTCCCTGGGTGGTTCTGCTCTCCATGGACTCTTTCTACAAGGTACAACATTCAGCTGTCAGCACTCAATGTACACCGATCGGCCCTAACGTCCAGGCAGCATGGGCAGCCTGAGCGTCCCCATATGCAACAAACTGCGATGCTCTGTGTTCTGACAGCTTTCTATCAGAACCAGCATTCACTTGTTCAGCAGTTTGAGCTACAGAAGCGCTTCTATTGGATCGGACCACACGGGCCAGCCTCCGCTCCCCACGTGCATCAATGAGCCACGGCCCTGTCGCCGGTTCAGCGGTTCTCCTTCCTTGGACCACTTTTGGTAGGTACTGACCCCTGCAGACCGGGAACAGCCCACAAGAGCTGCAGTGCTGGAGATGCTCTGACCCAGTCGTCCAGCCAGCACAGTTTGGTTCCTTGTCAAAGTCGCTCACATCCTTCCACTTTCCCTTTTTTCCTGCTTCAACACATCAACTTGAAGATGAAACGATTGAAGTATTTAGTCCTGAACCTTGCGTGCTTAACTTGTTTTCGTCCATGCTGTTGTGTTTTGTGTGTTAGGTGTTGAATAAAGAAGAGCAGGAGCTCGCCGCCAAAAATGAGTATAACTTCGACCACCCTGACGCCTTTGACTTTGAGCTGCTGGTCACCGTCCTCCGAAAGCTGAAGAAGGGAAAAAGCATCAAGGTCCCGGTGTACGACTTCACATCTCACTGCAGACGCAAAGACTGGGTGAGACCTCCTCACTAACTGAACCAACACTGTGGTAACTTGCTGTATTACTCCATCTTTAGATGGGATTTGTCTCTCCAGAACCATATCAATCGACACTGTTTGCACGTTCTTTTTGTTCAAAGCAGAGTACTTTTGTACGTCTTAAAACATGTCTAGAGGGAATCTTTAATCGTTTAAAAAGTAACAAAATTGATAACCCAGTCAGTCTTGATGAAAATCTTTCCATGCTGTCATCGAACTGGGACCTAGCCTTCGATGGGACCTCCCACTTCACTTCAGTTTGTCTTTACCAAAATAAAAGCATTAAACTGGATTTTTTTCTTCTTCATAATTTACAGGATATAATTACCATTGCAGTTACAAATTGCCAAACACCCCCCAGGGATGCATTAGTCGTTTTGAGCTGGCTCCAGTTGCGATGCCTGCTAATTGTTAAGGATTTAGTGTACGGGACATTAACCCAACGCAAAGGGCACAAAAGCATTGTGAAGGATCAGCCTGGCTGTGTAGCCCTCTGACAACTCCTCTATTTTCTTTGCAATGTAATTTCATGGATGGAAGGCGCAACACCACACGGGGAATCGCCCATCACGACTTCTCACTCTGAAATCATTTTATGGGCCTTTTTGTACTAAATGTAATTAAGCCTCGGGCCCCCGAGGGTGCCGAGGACAGCAGGGGCCAGCTAGCTGCAGGCTGTGTGTACTGTGTTTCTCTCTCTCTCTCTCTCTCTCTCTCTCTCCCTCTCTCTCTTTTTCTTTCAGGTCACCCACTCGTAAACATGTTAAAGACCCGCTAAACCTTCTGTTGGCAAAGAACAGGGAGATGAACAAATCCATAAACGCTCATCTGTTTCTTTAGAATTCACTTTCTGCTTTCCACACACAACCTCGCCTGGATGCTCTCTGCCTCTCCCTCTCCCTTTGTTTCTTCCCTCTGGTTCCCTCTCTCTTTCTCAAAATCAATACCAGAGTGTCCTGTCCATCAGTCCCATCGGCTTTAGCGTGAAGCTCATCAGAGGAAGGCGATAGGATTGTGACATACTCGGCACCATTTTGTCTGTTGATTTGAAATGGTGATTGATCTCTCTCACTCTGGTAGTGAAGTGGCTTCACTTTGAGGAATTATTATTATTATTATTTTGACGTATGTTGTGATAATATGAGTCACAAGTTTAGTCTGTTTGCTGATTTATAAAGGCTAGACTTAAGCCTTATCTGTGTTAAAGGAAGTTTATAGGAAGCAAAACAATTATTTTGTCAGGTATAATGTGCTGGGTTTTTTTTATTAAGCAAAAACATGAAGTGGGGTCTTTGTTTCCCAGACTTTAATAACTTTTAAAACTTTAAAAACCTATCCTGTAATTTGTCCCTCTTGACAGAAAACTGTGTACGGAGCCAATGTTGTCATCTTTGAGGGGATTCTGGCCTTTGCCAACAAGGAGCTGCTGAAGGTAACAATAATTTACACTCCTGTTACAAGTAAAGTTTTCACTCTGATAGTCGTGTCTTACTGTTTTTAATGCCTGATCAGGAGGCAGTGAATGCAGCACTGATCGACAGCCGGCCGGCCGACCCTCAAGACTGAGATTTTTAAAATGACTTCATCCCTCTTTATTGTGCGACACAAGCAGACTTCTCACAGCAGGACGTGCGACTGCGTTTGAATGTTCTTGTTTCTCTGTTCTCTGTGCCGGACCTGATTAATGTCTCTGTCAGCTCCGAGACAACCAGCAGGCTGATTAATAGAGAACTGAATCTTCTGATTCTGAGGAGGGACATGATTAAACCGGCTCATTTATCTGTGTGATGAAATATGTTATATATTGATATTGGCTTTTTATTAAATAAGTTGGTCCGTCTTCCCTCTCCGGTAAAAAAAAAATAGAGAATATTCACAAATATTCATTAAAGCCATCAACAGTTAGTATTTACCCCCGATGTTTGTGTGAGCTGGTTTAATTCTGCAGTTTTTACAATGAGGGGTCTGAGGAAATCCATATGAATTGAAAGGGGAGTTTTGTTTTGTGGCAGAGCGGTCCAGCGGGTGGGGGTGGGGGTGGGCGAGCGCTGGACCGTGGCGATAAGGCACGCAGCCTCCCCTGAGACCCGGCTCTGTAGCTGATTACCCTCTGATTCAGTTAATAACAGCTATCGTCCGCAGGTGATTAATTGTGTTTTGTGTCCATTCATGTAATTGAAGTCAATTATAGCAGTGAATCTGATATGTTAATGGTGAGGTCTGACTGGAGAAACTGAGATGCTGCACACACCAATACGTGGTGGGCTGGCTTTTCCCCTTTAATATCTTTTATGGTATCAGACCATATATTAGTACTGCTACATGGCAACATTTGATTTGCAGGATTTTTGCATCAATGTGATGAAGTAGCTTAATCCCCCCCCCCCCGTATTTAAAGGGGATTTACTGTTGCGCCTACAAAATTTGGGCGACTCGCAAAAGGTCAAGATCGAACCAGCAGAGGCCAGGATATCCTGACTCTTAGATCTGTAGCAGAGCTCCAAAAACATTGGCTCCTACATTTCCCATAACATAAGTGGGGCCCGAGTTTAAAAATACTAGAGTTTTCCTTTAAGGCGCCTTGTGAGATGAAGAAACCGATGAAAAAGGTTTGTTCTAAACAGCTTCAACTATAGCTGTAATAAAGTTTTCCTGTTAGACTGAGGATAGAAAATGATGTGCAGCCTCAGCCTTGCTCTCTAACCTTTGGGAACAGTCCACTCCTCATTCACCACCTCCTATAGGCTGCCAGCCGTGCTTATCCAGCAATACGCCGTCTTCTGGTTGATCAGCTTGTCAGATTTACAGGTTTGTTGTTCCTCCTCTGTTGTCATGCTGGCTCATTGATTTTTCCTGGTTTTGCTGAGTTGAGGTTTGGTTTAATGGCACTTACTAGAAAGATCAACGCCCGACTCTCTCGTTTTAAAGTGACGGCGATAACCGATGTCTCCTCGGTTTACGCTTCTGGTTCTTCGACTCAACGTCACATTCCAGCTGTAAAAGTGTCAAATCGTGGCAACAACTCGAAATGCTTTTTGCAGCTGAGCAGCACAGTGTGTGGCTTTTTTTATTTTATTTTAAAGAATACTACTAACAGATGACGCCTGCAGTTTTTGTTTGTTTCTGCCATTTGTTCCTCCCTTTAATTCATGTTTACCATTTCTACATACCACATACTCAATATACCAGATACCAATATTTTTGGATGTTATACAGTTGGTTGGACAAAAACAATTGCGAAATGGGAAATTGTAATGCTCATTGATAGACTTAAGTATTAGTAAATTTGGGTATTATTATTGGCTAAACTATTATCAATTATTCTGCCGATGATTTTCTACATTAAGTGATAATGAAATAACTATTTATTGCAGCCCTTCTACGATTAATCCAATACATTCCGACAGCATTAAACTTTTCCAAATCAAATATTCAGATGTCATTAGAGCATTACCAGTTAGTTAGTTTTTTACTTGACACCTTTATTTTCATTAGCTTACAGAGAACTGACCAAACAAGACAAGTTGTGGTTTGAATTTGGTTATCGATTGTAGAGCTTATTATACAGTGTGTCTGTTTGTGTATACAGTATTTCCTCATGCTGTATAATCCCATTGGCATCTGGGAAACAGGAACTCACTGTAATGTTGTAAGACATAAAACAAAAAAAAGAGAGTTAATAGAATAAAATCACAGATTAATTAGTCTGATTTCTCCCCTTTGTGTTCCCGTCTGCCAGCTGCTGGACATGAAGGTGTTTGTGGACACGGACTCGGACATCCGCCTGATACGGAGGCTGAAGAGGGACATTTCACACCGCGGACGGGACATCAGCGGCATCATCAAACAGTACAACAAGTTTGTAAAGCCGGCGTTCGAGCAGTACATCGAGCCCACGGTGCAGTCCGCTGATATCGTGGTGCCCAGAGGTCAGTGGAAGTTTGGTTTACTAAATAGAAATACGCCTGTACTACTTCTCAATACGTCTACACTTTACATGCTGCTCGATACTGGTGCTGCCGGGCTTCTGCTGCTCCAAACGTTGTACGCCACGGTGCTGTAGTTGAAGCTGCTTTGCACTCACTCGCCTTTAGTGCTGCTGTTCAGGCTAAGACGACGTGTGGAAAACTGTGTTCATACCCACCAAAGCAAGGGGTCGTATTATTAATGTTTGTAAAGATTCTCGTCCGTTGTGTCTTAAACTCCTCTTATTTATTTACAGGTGGAGAGAACTTTGTAGCGCTGGATTTGATAGTTCAACACGTTCACAGTCAGCTGGAGAAGGTATGCATCCATTATCGCGAACAGGATTTTGCTGATTCAGCTGAACTTTGACATTTGGTTTGTCTTGGTTATTTCCACACTTATAGATTGTAAGTTTTTATTTAGACTGTGAGCAAAAAGTGCTGCCTCAAATGCATGTTGTGCTGATGAGAGCATTACATTTTATTTTCTATAATCTGCAGCGTTAGCCGGCTTCATAATGATCAAAATAATAACTTTGGAGCTTCTTAGATTGAATTTATCGGCTGTCTAATCTATGCACGTTAACACGTTCTCTTCTAAAAGTTTAGAAAGTCTGCTGTCCTACCACTTTTAACTTAATAAAAGATGGACTAAAAGTAAGAGAGAGCATTGTAGGAACATGTGTAGGTGTGAGATCTGTCTGTTGGTTTGCATGTGTTGCCGACCTGCACGTACAACCTGAGACAGGAATTTGTCACATTAACGCACAAGTCTGGGCTCGAACATCCATCGGAAAAACATTACAGACTATGTCTTGGTCACGTCGTACCGGTCAGTAGGCAGCTCATTATAATGGTAGTTCTGATATACAGGGTTCAGACGCCGTCTTTAAAGTTTGAAAAATGCTTCATTTTAACCATTAAGCTTTCGTGGTTAGGAATATGCTTTGAATTTGAATATACCCCTTGAAAAATGTGTTTCATCCTCACTCCTGTAAACCAGAAAGCTTTGTTGTCTCCTGATATTGAAAGTAACAATGTAGATGTGGTGATAACGGCTTTGAGAGCCTGGAAACCTTTTGCTTTAGGTACCGTGACGGTGCTGGAATTGTATTCTCAAAAACCTGTACGAACCCTGAATATAGATGAAATTTGCCAAACAGTGTAAACCAGCCTCTCTCAATAGGAAAGGGAGGATATATATATATATATATATATATATATATATATATATATTACAATTTGACATCACTCATCCTCATCACATGAGTAGTTTGCAGCCTCACTCAGAGGTTCCATTAGAGAATATATGGTTTTATTTCAGCTTTCGACTGGCATCGATTCGGGTGTTGGTGTCGCATGAAAACCTGAAAGATGACAAATTTGAAATCTATTGCCATCACACTTACTGATGCTTTTTGACAACACCTTATCACTACTGCCAGTCGCTGTAGAGCTGGAAGAGACAGCAGGATCAATCATAGCGGAAAAAATAATAATTCAGGGTCCAAGATTAAAGCAACACATTACTTATTCTACTAAAGTAATTACATTATCCAGGTTTTTGGGCATCATACACATGCCGAGTTGTTTTACCACATGAGATGATTGCAGGTCAGATCTCAGTAGTCTGTACACTTTGTTAAACCTCATGTTGTCTCTGAACACTTGCCCCCTCTGCTGGTTGAACACGCTAAGTGACGGTCAGGCTTTCCTGCGGTTTCCTGCAGGTGAAAAAGTCCCAGTGAACTTAGTGAGACAGGTCTGGGTACCTGAGAGTAATGACCACATAAAGCCAGGAGAGGTGTCCTCCATCTTTCCTCCCGTCACCGTACTGTCAGACACTTTATGATCTGTTCCTCCACCTTCCACATGCTCTGTCACAGCTGCTAGTAGAACACGGACGTCTTTCACGCACACATTTGCGACACCTGCCGTATGTAACATGGATGAGTGGAAGCACCTGCGCAGGTTAGTGTGATAACATCCTGGTGTTGCTGTTCGACCCCATTACTGCATTCATGTGTGCAGTAACGGGGTCTGATCTTCTATCGGCGCTTCTTCTTGGATTATTTACCTTGATTTTGTGTTCCCGTTGTACTGCCTGTGTTTCTGTGATGAAATTCAGATTTCAAACGCCCACTTCCTGCTGTAAAATCAGCCCCAGATTGTGTAACAATTTAAACAGATACGGGGTTAAACTCTGCATTACCACAAGAATGTACGTCCCAGTATTTTATCAGTTAAATTGAAATCTTCACTGTCTAATAAGACGTCTTTTTGCACAAGACAGGATAAAAACAATTGAAGGAATTATTTAATTACCAAACAATACAGAAAATTAATGAGAATAAATAAAAATTTGAACCTCTAATTTTCAGAAACCTCTGACCTAAAGGGAGAGTGTCAAATTCCTTTTAAAGACAGTCTAGAGGGCAAAAGCCAACCAGTCAGCCTGGTTAACCTCTGCAGCAGCTGGCAGTTGTTTTCGGTGTGTATAAAGCTCCAATAAAACCCCACTGTACACCAACCAAAACAAGCTGGTGAACACACTCAGCAGCTAAAGAGCCAGAGACTTCCTAAATGGCATTTCCACAGGCCGTGTTCACGTGACACGTCACACCAACCTACAGCCAGGCCAGCAGAGTTCACGCTAATTCACTCCTGTTCTGTCCTCAAGTCAAGAAGAGATATTTTTAAACATTATTACAGTAAAGGAAAGGTCAGCTACTGAAGCAGCGCGTCATTCTGCACCGGCGAAGCTGCGAACAAACACCTGAATAAAACGCTCGCAGGGTGAAGCAATATGGGGGACGGGTTGGACAGAGACGCACGAACCCTAACCCTGAGTTCACATAGAGACATCAGTTCTCAGGTCAGTTTGTTAAACGTGCAGGAATAGATGCTCTCAGTGGCTTGTTAGCCTCCTTCAGTGTTCCTACCAGAGCAGCTCCTGACGTCGGCTGCTTCGGAGTGTGAGTGATTTGAGTCACCTAAACTGAACCCACCTTACAGTACAGTGAATTGAGCTCGCTGCTCCTCCGCCCTGAACCACAACGTATTTGTTCAGTGTTGCACAGCAGTGATGTAGTGGAGCTGTTTCACCGCTCTAATACTGTTCTTTTTTTCTTCTTCTTTTCTCCTTTTATGTTTTATGTTTTAATATATTCTTCCTGTCTCAAATGCACATCTTCTTCAGAGGAAGCTCCGCTGGGATATGTGAGGCTCGCCTTGTGCATCCTCTTTTTAGTCTCGTAGTTTTTAAAAGCACAGTTTTGATGCACTCTGGACTTTTCACCTTGTTTTAAAATAGGCTGTGCAAATATAAGAATGCCCTCCTCGCCATAGAAAAGCCCACATGCTTGTTTGATGTCTTTCACAGCCAAAATGTGATGACGCGAAAGGTGTTTTTGGCAGGAAAGCATGAAACTAGTTTGCAATTCTGTGTGTTTTTAAAGCAAAAGCATGCTTTTTGTTTCTTTCAAGGTAGGGTCAGTGCATGCAGCAGACACATGGTTTTCGTCATGCGCTAATTTTCCAAAATGCATCTGTTGTTTTGCATTTTGTTGGCTTGAGGTGACGCCACACACATTTGCCTGGCAGCAACAACAACACAGGATGCCCAGCTAGCATCTAATGCAGACTGCAGCTCAATTTAATAAAGAGTGAAGTTAAACAATAGATTATTTTAAAAATTATGAAATGATTCAATATAGAAACCCTGCAGGTGACATACCAACACTTTGGGTTGCATGTGTTGGAGGTTAAGAGTTTCTCGACAAGAATCATTTGTTTTGCTTTTAAATCACAGCAGCTTCACTAATCCTAGAGTCTGGGGCCAGTTGCACAAAGATCCTGTTCAGTATGTTGGAGTGTTCTACACACATGAGCGAGTCTCACGTTTGCTCTTGTGCTGGTCGGAAGTAAAGACCGACTTAATTGCAATCTTAATATTTGTCTTTATTTTAACAATCGGTGCCACCTACTGACAAAAGACAAGAACGCATGATTCAATATGTGGTTTTCTAACAGTGTTGTACAGTGAATTGTTGTAATATTAGTCCTGTTCGGCAAAATGCTGTTGACCATCTAGAGAGCTCTGAGCAGCCAGTCAAACATTTATCTTTGTGAAACAGCAGTTACGCAACATATTGTCATCCTCTGTTTTGTATAGCAGATAGCCAGCATGTTTTAGGAGGAACCTACTGTATGTAGTGGGTAATAGTAAGTTAAACATTTGCAGCTGATTTGACAAACTAGCCTGGTTCTTCTCAGTCTGAAATCTTAGAAACTCGTAGAAACCGTTACCGGATTCCCTTCAGTGCAGGTCCATAAAATTGGGACACCAAATTTAATGTCAGGCAGTGTTTCTCCTCCTGCATATGAAAAGCTCTGCACTTGTGTGAAAAATAAATGTACACGTCAGAACATCGGAACCGAGCTTTTCATTATTGGTGGCTTCAGTTGTGTTGGTGTCTCGTGATTTTCTAAATGCCTTTACAGCAGCTATTCCACCCTGGATATAAATCTAATTCTATGATGCCAAACAGCGATCAAAATATGTAACATCAATACTGGCCTTCAAAAGCTCTTACTAGTTTAGTTCTACATTTTAAAAACCTTCCAGCTAAAAAGAAAGCAAATGGACTGATCATTTAAAACACAAAACCAGGATGATGTTTGATTGATATTTGATATTGATATTTAGTCTTAGTCCGCTGCTGAAGTATGTTACTTCATCACTCCTGTTTGACCTTCACAGATCGGCCCTGGCCTCAGCTCACCAGGGTCAGCCTTTACCCAAAACCCTCAGCGTGATGGAGAGCACGCCGCAGGTCCGTGGCATGCACACCATCATCAGGTCAGGATACGCGCTCTCACACACGTTTTACAAACAACACCTTAACTTAAAGGGTCGTCCAGCCATTTTATTGCTGCACAAAATGTAGCCGAGATATCCTGACTTTTCTTCCCTGGTATCGGCCAACCTCTTAGCATGTTTTTACCGGAGACATGACCTCTGTGTGTTTGTGTAGGAACAAGGAGACGAACAGAGACGAGTTTATCTTCTACTCCAAGAGATTAATGAGGCTCCTGATAGAACATGCCCTCTCCTTCCTGCCTCTCAAGGTGAGTTTCTTCTTCCTTTTTTTTTTCTCTCATGTGTGGAAGATGAAATTTGTGACAAAATGGTTTTTCATTTTTTTCTCGTTGTCTCCTCTTCATCCTTTCCTCCCCCTCCAGCCAGTATCTGTGGAGACACCTCAGGGTGGCGTCTATGACGGCAAGGGGCTGAGCGGTAAAAGAGTAAGTCTGCTTTTATGCTTCTCTTCACCCAGTTGCTGTTAAGGTGACACTGAATTATCTTCGTGGCCACCCAGCTCAACCTTCACCGAACCCCAGTGTACGCCGTAGTGACGAATACTGTGGCGACAACAAGAACTATGTTTGAGAAGGCTAAAGTGAATACGAATGAAGTGTCAGGTTGACGCCCGTTTATGGTTTCTTCATAGTTTTATCGTAGCTGGAAAATGAAACAATGTTACGCTTTTGTTGTTTAGTTGAAGGCTCAGCGGGTTACAACACAGGGCTCCACACTGAAGTGAATCTTCACTCCGCACACACTGAAAATATATACAAATATTTAAAATATAACAAACATATCTACTGTTATGTACATATATTATACAAAATAGACTATTGTAACGGCTCTGCGGCACTGTGCAAATGATGCAGTGAAAGTTGATGTTATGCAGAAATCGCTTCATCATCATGATAAGCCCCTGTAAACATCACTCAAACGTTAAAATCCTCATGTGTGTTGTCTTTTTTTGGGGGCAGATCACAGGTGTTTCGATCCTGAGAGCCGGAGAGACCATGGAGCAGGCTCTGATGGCTGTGTGTAAAGACATCAGACTGGGAAAGATCCTCATCCAGACCAACCACGACACGGGGGAACCAGAGGTACCCGAGTCTCAAACGTTACACCCTGTGTAACATCACCATGCTTACAGAATTTCTGTTATAAAGTGTCACGATTCCAATATGGATTTAGAGATTAGTCGGATGTAGTCATTAAGCAGAAGCCTCGTCAAAGATCAGCTGTGGGTTTGCAGCGTTGCAGCAAGCTTTCACGATGTGAAATCGCCGAGAACGAATCGATCATCGTCGTCAGCTTTGCTACTGTCTGGGTGGAGTTTCCTGCAATCGTTTGCACATTTTCATCACACTTAGCATAAAATACCTTTAAAAAAAGCAGCTATTCAAATTCAGGATTTGTCAGTAATTGATAATCATTCGTATCTCAGTGTAACTTTAGATTTTCCTCCCAGTGATGTAATGAGTTTAGCTCGTAGCAGATCGATGCAGGTGTCTGGATATCTGCACATTTTGAATGTTATGCACCGTCTCATCTCCCTTCATCTAGCTTCACTACCTTCGTCTGCCCAAAGACATCAGTGAAGACTACGTCATCCTGATGGACAGCACTGTGTCCACCGGAGCAGCTGCTCTCATGGCCGTCAGAGTGCTGCTAGTAGGTCTACACACCTCTACAGCTGTCGAAACGCAGACCTGTTCAGCATTTTATTAGTCAAAGAGTTTCGTCACATGTATGCTGAAAAACGATTCTTTGCCACTGAGAAGGGTGATTTTTAACATTGATTGGGTGATGGCTAAAACAAGCAAATGTATTCAGTCAGCCGTAATTGAAATCAGTCCATGAGGTTTTTCAGTCTTCAATCCCCCCCTTTTTCTGAAGGACCACGATGTGGCAGAAGATAAGATCCTCCTGTTGTCCCTGCTGATGGCAGAGATGGGTGTGCACTCGGTGGCCTATGCCTTCCCTAAAGTCTGCATCATCACCACTGCCGTGGACAAGGAGGTCAACGACCAGTTCCACATCATACCGGGCATCGGTGAGGTTTCTCTTGTTTTTTGGTTTTTTTTTCACGCCTCGCCTGATTTTGTGGTATGCAAGAAGATGCAGTTTCACACGCAAGTTAGTTAGCAAACGATACAAAATGCTAAGTAAATGTAAGTTACATACATAAAAACAAACTACCCTATTAAATCTACTGTTGTTGCAAAAAGAAAAAGCTATATGTATTAAGGTGCTGCCTGAAGCGCTTATCGGAGTGTGGTCTCACCTCTGGTTTTAAGATGGGAACAAGGAACCCCTCAGAGTCCTTTTTAATAAGAGGACCCACTTGACCTTGCAGTGCTGCAAAGAGCTCAACGGCTCAGTTATGTGTGCCAGAGCCAGCAAACTGCAAAACCGTTTATTGGCAGGCAGTGAAAGACGGTAAGAAAATGTGACTTATGGATCAATCAGTTCGAGGTATTAAATGTTGAATCAACACCGAATCACATCTGCTGCACAGTACTCAGGGTTTAAAGTGACATTTATCATTAATTTATTATTTTTGTACCCAGCAGGTTGCATCTTCTAAAGGTATTTCCAGGTGATCTCACCAGACATGTGTGTCTGGAACAGACTCTTTCCAAACTCGAAATATTTCCATAGGCTCTCACTGCAAACGTGGCTCTGCTCGTTTCTTCATCGCTACGTGTATAAACTGTCCCGCTTTGGTCCAGGGCAGCAAACGTAACACGACACACACCATAGCCATTCAGATCTGTAAGCCCACTTTCTTTGTGTTAAACGGATGGAGAAACTGAAATATTGGGTACAGTTTTAAAGAGAGACGAGATCAGTCCGTTCTCATTTTACCTGCTTTTCCTTTTTGTCCCTAAAGGTAATTTCGGAGATCGTTACTTCGGCACTGACGCTCCGTCAGACTGGTGTGAAAGCGATGAAGGGATGGACTTCTGAAGAGAGAGAGCCTATCAGGGTTGTTGCCGTGAAGCACTTAACAGCCATGGAAACGGTGAAAAGACCCTCCTTCCATCCCTCACTGCTGCTCCGCTGTCGTGAGACGCGAAGCTGTATGAACGGCTTCCTATTCAAACGAGGAGAGCGGAGTTCACTGTTCGGTCAGTGCGGCTGCTGATCTTCGGTATTTCCAGGCCATTTCCCGTTCAAGTGTTCAGCAGAGATTAACTGGTTCAGTCCTGCAGGATGATTTTTTTTTTTTTTTTGGCCCACTTGTAATTATTAAACTGCAATCTCAAAAGAGTGTGCTGCCTGCATAAGCTGCCTGCTGAGGAAAAAATGCCTGGTTTTGCTGTAAATAATGTTGCCAGTTATGTGTTTGTGTTGGTGAAGCTGCAGGCTGTGAAGCATCGCATGTGGTCAGTTTACTGAAGGAGTGTCTTTCAGGAGTTTGCACAGTAAAGTCTCTTCTTGCCTTCAGAAACCAGATATTATAAAGAAATCATTGTTTGGGGGGGTGGGCTAAATTCCAGCTGGAGATGTAGCTTTAAAAAAGACTTACTTCGTAGCGTTCCATCGATACCCTCCTACCTGCCTGGTCAGTAATAATCTAATCATTTGTTTTGCACAAAGACATGAACAGAAAATAACACTTCATCGTTTTAGACAAGTCTCCATCACAAATATTTGGATGTTTAGGGCAGGACATTTCCAGTTTGTGGTGATATATCGTGTCTAGTCAGCAGTGTACTGTGATTGTTATTTTTTTAATGTTTTTTTATAAGAATTATTAATGTATTACAGCTTCTCTCTGCTGAGGAAGCCCCAGCTGTCTGTACTGTAAGATGATATTGTCTCAGGCAACTTTCACTGAAAGGACGACAAGGATTCATACTTGAACAAGAAGACTGACGATTGAGGGGAAATGGTCAAAGATTGTTGGTTATTTTTTATCTGTTAAGTTGTTTTCATCACTTTGCTAAACCTTTCTCTGACTGCACCACAGCAATAACTCGCATTTCTGTTTCGACTGCGCTCAGAAAATAATAAATGTCAACAAAATTTCACTTACCTTTAACTGCTAATTAAGCTCTGTATAGTTAGCAAGTGCTCTGAGTTGCCAGTCAGACTTTGTGTAGAACCCGCTGCTCTATGTTCACAACTCAGTTGCCAAAAGGAAAAAAAGCCGATGACAATGTTAAAGAACAGGAGACCAAAAGGCTACCAGGTCTTATTTCAAGTGGTGGATTGTCATGATTTAAAAACCCCTGTTAGCACAAGATGGGTGTATTCAAATGTACTTTGTCATGGGCTTAGAGTCGCATTTCATGTTGTGTTGCTTACTTGTTGTGACCTGCTGCTTGTGGCAGTTTTTTCCAAAAAAAAATGTTTTATTGTATTATTTGTATAGTTTGAAGGCATTCTACATCTTCACATTTGTAACATCACATCCATGTTACATACCATAGCTCACATTAGTGTAACACCAGGTTTATTTTAACAATGGGCTTTATTCTCTGGACAGTAATGGCTGTGTTCCTTTCAGGTGCTTGCTAGTGGACCAATCTATTGTTAGTTGCACCTGTGCAACACCTGCATTAGCTGTGTTTACGTCCAGCTGTCTAGCCAACAACTGTATGCAAATGACACATGTAACTGACAGCACATTACAACAATAACTTCAAGAGAAAGACACATTTATCTGTACTGTATGACAATAATTTACTCTTATTTTCATTTTATTTTTGTTTTTTGTGGAAGGCACCTCACACTAAGTGATTTACATGAAACTGTCAATGTTGCTAATATATACATTTTTAAGAACTCATTTTGTGAGAAAGGCCTGCGGGTTTCCCTTTGATTTGTTTTTGGACGTTCCACTTCCCTTGTACAGAATTAACCCTTGTGTCGCCCTTAGGGTCATTCTGACCCGAAATGCCATTGAATTTGCCATTGCACTGATCCGAAGGGCGACACAAGGGTTAAAAGGCCTCTTTAGTGTAGTTTAGAGTCTGTTACCTGTGCCGGGGTCGTCCGCAAGAGGGCAGCAGACTTTATTGTTTACAGCGGAAGTGACGCACACTGCCGCTGGTTTGCCGCCTTCCGGGGCTGTGGGAAAGAATAGTTTCTTATGTGCTGTCCAGTTAGAAGCCAGCTTAGTTAAAGATTACATTTTTTTTATTTTAGGGACGCTGCATTGAAGGCGTATGACTGAACTGCTGCTGAGCGTTTATTGTCTTTCTTACTGCTATGTGTCAAAGAAAAATCCTAATTTTTCCGTTTGTTTTGTTTTGTTGTATGTTTTATACAACATTTGACCTCATAAACGTTGAAAAACAAAGTGTACCAAAAACAAGGTTTACATTTACGCAAGCACTTCCGTCCGTCTTAATTATAAGAAAAAGGGAGGGGGGGGGGGGGTTCCAGAGCCTCACAAGACTTTCCCGTGGCTCACTGTTCCTCTGTGGTCTGTAACGGAGTGAATGTTTCCGGGTGAAATGTGGAACCCGTGAAGGCGTCGCCTGCAGCTCGTTAACGGGCCTGTTCTCGTGTTCTGCGAGTTCGCAGCGGCTCCGCGTGTCTTGTCGCATCCTGTCCCACAGCAGCCAGAAGGCGCGTGACACCGCCGAATAGCAACGTTGCGTCCGTTTTGTTTCGCGACTTGTTTACGAACTTGCGGCCAGTTTGGCGCGAGGCGACGCGGTTGACGCTGTGCGAAGACTCGGTTTCGCTCGGGTCCGCTCGGGACTGACTCGTAGCGTTTCGCCTGGCCAGGACGCGACCGAGAGCTGCGTTCAAAAACGTGACAGTTTAGCGTTTCTACTGGCCGCGGGCTGCCGCTGGCCAAGTCACATTAAGCCACACTTCAACTCGGCGTTGACGCGAGTTCACGCAGGAGCACGCGGTTTAATTGAGGTGCAACTTTATTTCGCAGCCGTGTCGCCGTTTGACGGGGTGGAAGGTGTCGGCCGGCGGGTCAAAGTGCGCAGGAAACGTGTGCAACACGCTGCTGCTGCTGCTAACGTTTGGTTTCAGAGGCTGAACCGACAGCAAAGATGCGCTTTAGCAGAGCAGCTAGTTAAGTTGCGCTAATAAACGATGTAACCGAACGTGTTGAGAGGGTCGCTTCATTTGAGTCACGTTGCCTGCCAGTGGGCGGGGCTAGGCCACTGTGACATATGTGACTTTGCTTTTCTTTTTCTTCCCAGGAGGGAGAATGGCAGGCCTGTGGAGATCCTACCAAATCCTGATCACCAGGTACCCCATGACAGTCCAGATAGCGACTGCTGGTAGGATTATTATTATTATTATTATTATTATTATTATTTTACTACCATTTCAAACCACATATATCCAACAGCTGAAGATGCAAGTGTTGTTTTCAAAAGACATTTCTTATTCCAAACTAAGTCAACTTAATTGGACAATTAAGAGGATGCAGCTCAGCGTTACACTCACTTTTTATTTATCTTTTCGTTAAGATGAAGTGAGTGGTGACAAAAACAGACAGGGTCACATCTCCGGACCTTTGCTCCAGTTTGCAGGGAGCCTCGGTTTCAAAATCAACACAAAAAGGAAATGTGTTTTTGGTTATGTCTTTACTGTCTCTGTTTATGTTGTATCTCTTCCTTCTGTCCAAATATCTGAGCATTCGTTGAATGGTAACTTGAGCCGGAGTCTTCCAGTGCAGTACAGTTTAATCACCACTAGATGGAGGCAACTGATGCATGTCAGCAACCAGAGCTGATGGAGACCGAATACTTTATTAGCAGGAATGTAACTAAGTACATTTACTCAAGTACTGTATCTTAAATGATTTGACGTACTTGTACTTCAGTATTTCCATTTTATGCAGCTTTATACTTCTAATATTGCGGTTTTTACTCCACCACCCACTACACCTTCCCAGTATCTTACACTAAGAGTTAAATATACATAAAGTAAACATATGATGCAGTATTAGAATACCAATCTACCCAGTAGTATATAAAGTATCTACAATTGGCTCCACATTGATGAACCACAACATTAAATTGCTTTTACAAAAACAGAATAATGTAATATTTGATACTAATTAAACACTGAAAGGAGGTTTTCTGCATAATGAGAGTTTTTACTTGATGCATTTCAGAATTAAAACATTTAAATGAAATTTTCACTTTAATGATCAGAATTCAGAGACACGAAAGACTTAATGTTCTGCTCTCTGCACTTAACTCTTGTTTTTGTTTTGTTTTTTGGGGATAAAGATGTTTGCGGGATGGTTTGTGATAATCATTTTTATAACATTTGTGTGGTTTTTCCCCAAGCAAACCTTTAGCCTGTGAGTCGGCCGCTCCTCCTGTCAAGTTAATGAAGATTTGTAATTGATACTGGCTGCGCACTAAGTTCAGTACAACCAACAAAACCAAGTTTAAAAAAAAAAGTTAGATATTTATGTTTATTGCAAATGTTTTTAATGCAATTTATTAGTTTGTTTTTTTAAAGCCTTCTATTAAATCTTGCATCTGTTCCTATGATTCACATCGAACAGTACGTTGAATGTAACATTACCTTATGGACTTTGTGGTGCTAATTTGTCATTATTGTAAACATGCATTTATTTTTGTCAATTGGGCGACTTGATGTCATTAGACTCTGGCAGCGCTGCTTGACATGTGACCTTAAACATGTTGCCCCCAATTCCTTCCTCCATCAGTCCCCTGAGACCTCTGACCTCAGTCTGTGTCTGCGAGGGCTTTTAATGCTAATGGTTCTTTTCTTTTTTCATCACAAAGTAAAGATCTGAGCGACGGACTGAAGTTCGGGAGCTGCAAGGCCTCTCAGTCCATCTCTCCTAGTGCTTTACTGCCCATCAAGGCGTCTCGAGTCAAAGTGACAAAGGAAATGCTTGTATTTATTGCCCTCGAGATGTACAGTTGACATTTCCTGCTCGGCGAGTGTGCGCGCGCACGCTCGTGTGTGTCCACCTCGTCACCCTAACTACCTTTATTAGCCCCAACATGACATTTTAAGGAAAGGTTATCTCTTGTTCAGCTGGGTGGAGGTTATTATTGCAGCGTGCGGTCAGATTTAACTGTGGTATGTGGGCTGCAGCGGGTTGGTGAGGCTTAGAGCAGCTTTTCCCACCTGCTGAACGAGTGGCGTTTTTTTTGTTTTTTGTGAGAAAATCTCTCCGCTAAATATCATCCTGACGGGAGTTAACTTGACAGCTGTGGTTTTGTTTAGTGCACCAGTCACTGACTCGCGTAGGCTTTATATCCTTTTCATAATTAGCTGCCAACGCTGGACTTTCTTTTAGCAGCCGTTTGTTGCACAGCAGCTGGCGTGAACAGTGTTTCCCACATGGCCGCTTGTGTTTATGGTCTATATTTGATAAGATGTGATTACAGGATATACAACACTCTGTTGTAGCTGCAGTGAAAATATCATCCACCTGAATAATATCACCTGTGTCGTCATGATGGACTGTTTCCTGTTTTGTCCTGCAGGGGGTCTGGTGGGCGCCGGTGACGTCATCGCCCAGCAGCTGATTGAGAGAAGAGGACTGGCTCATCACAACGTGGTTCGGACGGCCAAGATGATGAGTATCGGCTTCTTCTTCGTGGTAAGTAGTGTCCTCCTGACTCTGACTGCATCGATGCTGCAAGTTGTGTGGTGATTATTTTTTTATTGTTTGTCCAAATATTCACAAAACGGCAAAAGTTGATGATGAGTGAGATTAAAATGGTCCCCGCTCGCTGCAGCAACGCCACACGAGTTGAAGTCATTTCATATGCACTTTAAAATAAGAACCATCTACATTCAGATGCACGTGGACTCGAGTCACGTGACTCGGCCGTTTGACCTGAAAGTGAATTGTGATTAAGTTACTTGTTTTGGTGACTTGAATATTGTTTCTCTGTTAAAGTTGCATTACATTCGGCGAAGAGCACATTAGAACTTGTTTAGGACTCGAAATTCAACGTTTTCGGGGCTTGAGCGCAAAGACTTGTGACTTGCAAAAACATGGACTTCTATAATAAAGGAAATTGATAAATAATGACTTTAAAGGGAGAGAGAAGCTCGTAGTGTGTCGCCATCTTGCAGTGACATCGATTTTTACAACTTTTAATAATTAAACCAGCTTTTAAATATTGACTGATTTTGTTGGCAGCGTGAAACGAGCTTCTAGTGCTGGTCAGGTGATTTAAATAGTGCACTGAATACTGAAATTAAAGGATTTTTAAAATGTAAAGTGCTTTTCACTGTGTCCATGTGCTTATTTGTTTAAAATGAGAAAGCAAAATGAATGTGAAGGAAAAAGTTGACTTCAGCAGCATCAGAAATCATATTTGCAAATCTATGCGTGACTCTTCAGAAAGGGTGCGCCTGATTCTGTCTTGCGTGGTGTTTCCTTCCTGCCTTTTTGTGTGTTTGTGAAGTTCTCGTCCCTCCTGTCGGGTCCTGTGACGGCTGCACAATTCAGCCTTTCCAAGTGGCACGTTTCTTTTCGCTTAAGCGTTTATATTTCCATAATCGTCGTATGTTCCAAATGGCACACAGAAGATGTAGCGGCGCTCGTCTTGGTAATGGATCTAGAACCTGGTCTCATGTTACACGGTGACTTGATGACAGTTTCGTGGCTCAAACATCGTTCTGCCTCAAGTAGGTTTGGTAGTTTTTTTTTTTTTTTTTTTTAAATCAGACTTCAAGTAGAAGGAGTGAAGCGCTGGACAGAAACTGTGGTTAACTCTTCAGAAGTGTCGATGTTTTGTTTTCGTCCTCTCCCCCCAAATCCATCAACTTTTGCATTAAGATTTTATAAGAGGATCTTGTTCGTCTTTTCCAGGGTCCAGTAATCGGCAGCTGGTACAGAGTTTTGGACAGGCTGGTGGTGGGAGGAACTAAAAGTGCTGCCATGAAGAAAATGCTGGTGGACCAGGTGAGCGGAGCATCTAGGGTCGGTCCGCCTTGTTGGTTTAGAAACGGGCCTAAAGTGGCTCTAACAAACCGGGGAGACTAAAGTGGGAACAAGCTGAATGCCGCGTCGTCCGCTCAGCCACAGTTAATGAGCTGAGCCTAACGGGGCGGACGAGTCCCGGACGCACAGACTCAATCTCCTCATATCAGGCTGACGGGAGGAAAATCTGTCGAGCGCTTTCTGTGATTCAGCCCAGAGATGAAGAACTAACCACAACCTAACCCTCCTTTCCTGAAGTCCTACTCATTCTCTTCTTGATGTGTCCGGAGGTAGTAATGAACGCCCGTCTGTTACCATAGGCTCTGTATGTTTGGTTCTTTCGTGCATTTTATTGAGTTATTTTTGTGTTTTTACTCCTCGAGTCATCAATACTGTAAAGTGCTACTTGACGTTTGAAGCCGTGGGGGGCGGGGGGTGGGGGTGGGGGGGGGGATTTTGGGAATGACTGAGGGGGACAAAAGAAAATAACGCAAATAACACATTTGTGCAAAAAGGACAAACAATGAACAAATTGGGGGGTAGCTTAAGAATAAAATCTGAAAAGATGAATGAATGTAGGTCTGTACGTTACATATGAGGGAGATTTAAAGCTTTCGCTCAGTTCGTCGTCAGCAAATATAAAGAACCAGAGAAGAAGCCGTTTTCCTCGCTGCACTCTGCCCTCTGCTGTTCGATTCATCAAACTGCAGCAGAACAAACGCAGTAATTTGCATAATGTCCAGCAAATATGCATCGAGTCTTTTCTTTAGCTTCTGTTCTGTGTTTTCGGATCAGACGTGAAATCCCCAGTTGACCTCCTCTGCTTCCTTCTGCAGTTGTGTTTTGCTCCGTGCTTCCTGGGAGCTTTTCTCGGCATCTCCGGCGCTCTGAACGGACTGACGGTGGAGGAGAACGTCGGCAAGCTCAAGAGGGTGAGTTCGCTTTATTCCTCCAAAGGTTCAGCAGCAGTTGGATGGACTGGAACGCTCCTAATGTGTTTGTGTCTCCCTCCTTTCCACCAGTGCATGCTGGGAAATGTTTGTTCTGGGAATTTATTTTTTTGCCGCACTGCATCTGTCCGACGGCTTTAGTCACTTTTCAGATTTCAAATGTGAATGTTTGTGATAAACTGAAGGATGAGGTTTTCCTTCATGGGTTCTCTCCTCCTCCAGCTACAGAAACTGTTTAACCCCAACCGATTTTGCTGCAGGTTAAAGTAGTAAAAATGAGCTCGGCAGTAAAATGCAACATGCACATGAATGCAGCAGTAATTCTAAGCCAGCATTTAACTGCAGAATGAGTATTTTTACTTTTGATGGTAAGTCTTGCTGATAATGCATAAGTACAGTTTTGAATGCAGGACATGTAGTTGTAGTGGGGTATTTTTACAGTGTGATATTGATACTTTTACTAAGTAAATGATCTGAATACTTCTTCCACCGCTGACAAGATGCTGGGTGATGTTGAACCTGCAAAACTCAAATGCTAATTCAAATAAGCTTTATTGGCATGACGGATGAGGAACATATTGCCAATCGGTGAATTAAAATTAAATATTTAAAACTTGACTCAAGAACAATAACATTGGGGGGGGAAACGTATTTTATTTAAATTCTGGATCAAAACACTATATTTTTGCGTTCAAAATGAAAAGACAATCTTTTCCATTTAACTGCGTTTTTCAGCAGCAATATTCAAAGAATAGGGTTGTTTCTTTATTTTTTTTTATTTTGTTTTACACCAAAATGATCTTTTAGCCATTAATATATTTTTGTCCGTTCAGATATTAAGTTGATGCTGGGCTCTTCTTTGTTCTGATTTACGTCGACCCTGTGTTTCTATATTTACACCTGAGCTGGGACACAAACTGGCTACAGAACAGTGTTTTGTCTGTGTGAACAGGTAAAATGAGGCTACACACAGAGAGGAAGTTTGGTTTTCATTGCAGGTGCAGTATCTGACCTCCAACACTCACCTCTCGTTATTATTATCAGAAACTATTTCCTGTGATGGAGGAAGAGACGAGAGATGGAGGGGGGTGTGTGTCGCTGTGTATTTGTATGCCAGGTCAGAGCTAACTGTCATCTTGTGCCAGCTGCTCAAACGTCCGTCGCCGCCCTGCTTACCCAACGTGCGGCTGTTCACCATCAATTATTTACTAAAGGGCCTGAAAGGCCAGCCTGGTAAATGTCAGAAAGGACCGAAAATAAATGACAAATGTGCTCATTACAACGCAGCCTGGCGCTGAGGAAACGTGAGGTGAACATTAAACTGAGCCACCGACCCAGCAGCCGCTCTGGGTGTCGAAGCGGGACACAGGTCCAATCAGGACTTGCCCCCCCCCCCCTTGTTACCTGCGCTGTCAGTTGTTACCTGAACCAGCTCATTCTTGCAGTTCTATACTTGAAACTAATTCCAACTAAAGTTTAGTGTTTGTGTTAAACTGGAAAGAAGAGAGTTGCTCGAAGATGTCGGTACGCATAGTGCAACGTCTGAGTCTGATGTTGACGGACTCATTTCCTGTGTCCCAATTCTATACGCAAGGTTCATACCGAGTCTCTACAAAGTTTGGAAAATGCTTCATTTTAACTGCAGTGTTGTCGAGGTTAGGAATATGCTTTAATTTGAAAATACTCCTTTGAGAAATGCTTGATTTTTCAACATCTGGCGTCTCATCATCTACAGTCACTCGTACAAACAAAATGTTTTAATATTTGAAATGAAATCTTAAAAAGCTGTATGAACCCTGTATGCTACATACTATTAATATACAGTATGTATTATGAATCAGTTTGATTCATACAGCCCAAAACGACAACCTCCGCCCTCTTGAACTAAATGCTAATGTCAGCATGCTAACACGCGCACAATGCTAACGTACTGATGTTTAGCATGTTCGTGCATGCTAACATTAGCTGATTAGCAGTAAAACATACGGAACAGCTGAGGCTCATGGGAGCTAGTGATTAATCGGCTAACTGTTAGCCCTAGAACGCACGGAACCTTGGATTTAGGCTGTAGAACGATGCTGGGACGCAGCTTTTAGTCCCACAAAGGAAATTATATAATTACAATAAATTTGAGATTTTGTTGCAACAGCCGTTGGGGAAAAAAATCATTAGAACTGCAGGAAGAACATTTAGCTAACTTTTTTTTTTACTTTTTAAAATTAGCATTCGTTTTCTGAAATCACCGTTTAAACTGACATCTGTGGCCACATGTCTTGTATCATTTCCTGTTTTTGTATTTGACACTGAAGCGCACTAATTCCTTGTGCGCTTCTCTGCGAAAGCAACCTGCTCAGAAACCCCCTGGAAGAGCCGGGAGGGGCCCCGTCCTCCCTGTCCTGTGGGAGGACAGATGCTGACGTGTCCCTGACGTGCTGGATGATTTCACCTCAGGTGGCAAAGTAGCTTGTTTGGCCATAATTAGAAAACGGGGGGGGGGAAAACATAAAAGCTTCGACCTGGAACATTGGCTTGTTTTTACATGTCGAGGTGACCTTTTTAAGTTGATGACGTACGGAATTTTTGTGTGTTTTCACCTTTTTATATATATGTATTGTGGCGTCCAAAGGTTTAGCAAAAACCTGCAGTTCTCGGAAGTTAAACTAGACTACACACGTTTGAACTTATTCCGGTACACTCTAACGATCGACATGGAGATGTCGATCGTTAGCAATCGCTCAACAGTTTCTTGGCAGTCTGCTGATAGTTTTGGCAATTTTTTTTTTTTGGGGGAAACTTGCATCCTGCATTGTTTTGGAACGAAACTCTCCACCAGCTGGAGCTTCAACACATCACCATTTCTCACTTCATCCCCCACCGGCAGTTTAACTGTTCCGTGGATGGAGGACGCTGATACCTGAGCAGGAGGCCAGACGTTTTACAGATGTTAATTATCAAAACGAAGTCAGAACTTGCAAATCTAAAGTTGGGGCTTAGTGACGTGGCGTCCTCTGGACTTCCTCTAATCTCTCTCCGACTTCAGAACTAGTTTTGGTGCTTAAATTCTTTGGAATTTGGTCTTAAACCAAACACTTTATTTTACATGTGCTTCTTCTAACACGGCTAGTAAAGAGTTACTTTTAGCCTCGGGATGTTTAGTGAATACGACCCCTGATTTTAAAAGTGGCTCAGCACTCATGACGACAATATAATAACTTTTAAACCTTTTTTTTTCGCAGGACTACACAGATGCCCTGATCTCAAAT
This sequence comes from Gadopsis marmoratus, assembly GCA_036023855.1. NCBI lineage: Eukaryota > Metazoa > Chordata > Actinopteri > Centrarchiformes > Percichthyidae > Gadopsis > Gadopsis marmoratus. The sequence goes on along the minus strand of JAVQJF010123559.1, from coordinate 1,818 downwards.
TACTATGTAAGTGTATTTGGCTTGTTGCTGCTCTGTTAAAATGATCTTATTGATTTGAGTTTTTACTTGATCTCATATAAAACCACATGTTTCAGCTGTGGCCTCCAGTGCAGATCGCCAATTTCTACTTCATTCCACTACACCACAGGTAAGACTGTCTTTATTAACATACGAACAATCGGCAGCATTGATCGTTTGTGACGAGTGCAAAGATGGAAAAGTTAAATAGGCAACTTGGTGATCATTAAAATCTGCCTGCCCCGAAGAAGTCTTCAAGTCTGATCAAAGCTCAAAGCTTTGAGAGGTTTTAATACGGCTGAAAGACTTGATCTGAAAGTCTGTTTTTAGAGGGCTTCAGATTTTGGGTTTTGTTGGTGCCCGTTTGTTCCAAATCTGAAAGTAGTTTGTACTTGCTGAACAAAACTGTACAAGTGTATTGAACCACATATCGGTTGTTACATTAACACTTTTTAATTTGATACTCCTCTTTTGTCCTCTTTAAAACACTGCACAGCTCATTTTAGAATCCAAACTTTTCCCAAAGTTCATACCTATAAATAGTAAAACCAGAGAACTGATCATTTTGCAGTGCTCTCTTAATTTTTTACCAGAGCTGTATATAAATATTAACACATTTTAATTGTACATTTCTGTTATATATTTCTGACTCTTGACTTTCACAGCACTTGTTTTTGGCGACTTTGACCAAATTCCTCGCATGTGGAAAAACTACTGGCAACTATCCTGTTTCTTATTCTGACGTGTCGTGAGAGCGAATCGTCTTTAAACGCCTTAAATTTCTCTTGATTAAATATCCGACACCCCGTTGACATTAATCCAAATGAAATGCACACGTTTTCCTCCTGCTTGTAGGTTGGCTGTCGTCCAGATTGTTGCTGTTGGTTGGAACTCCTATTTGACCTGGAAGGCCAATAAGATGTGAACGATGATCACAAGTCCGGCCTGTGTTGTTGTTGTTGTTGTTGTTGTCGACGACGATGATTACACACGATGATTGTTTTTCCCAATGTGTCAGTGTTCATCATTCATTGAATTACTCATTGTTGAATTGTGTTGTCAAACTGGATTGTACAGAAGTTTCTGGAAATTCACCACTAAACCGCAAAATAGGCCCACAAATCCAGATGTGCGAGGACAATCACCTGTGAAGTCTGGAGTTATATATTTTTCCTTAATTTTTCAATGCACATGGAATCTTTATACTCAAAATTTGTAATAACAAAGGTTGTCTCTGGCATGGAAGCTAATAAAGTTTCACATGTGGTGTGTTGAAAGAACAGAATTTATTATGCAAATGTTATTATTGTTTGTCCTTTAATTAGTCCTATCACATAAGTGAGGGACGGTGGTATAGGCCACCTATAGAAAACAATACAATCAAAAGCCTAAAAACAAAATACAAGGAGAAAGTCTCCATAACTATATGTGCCGGCAATATCATGGTCTGACAGGAGCGCAGCAAAGTCTGTCTGCCTAGATTCACCATGTTTATGTCTGTGAAGCTTCCTGTGCAAAGATGCGCGTGAAGCTTCCTGTGCAAAGATGCACATGAAGTGCGCATCGTTGTATTCACTTTTATACTTACCGGCATGTATTTTGTGTGATCACAAGTATTTTAATCATCATGTATTCACTTTTATACTTTGTCATTAGATGTGTTCCCTTATGAGTTGTATGAGCCTTTACCAGCATAATCATGTATCCACATATATACAATGATTTCATGTATTCATACGTTATTATCTTCATATTCATTGTTATTTCTACAAGTGGTGCGTCGTGTTAAAGTCTTCAAAT
>JAVQJF010123556.1:0-20339 GCA_036023855.1 Gadopsis marmoratus | reverse complement strand
TGCATTCTGTGAGCGCAATGCTCTAGTGGGGTAATAGGGTACTATGAGCTCTTTGAGATATGATGGTGCCTGACCATTAAGGGCTTTATAGGTGAGGAGAAGGATTTTAAATTCAATTCTGGATTTTACAGGTAGCCAGTGTAGAGATGCCTAGTACTGGACAAATATGATCTTGTTTCCTGGTTTTTGTCAGTAAATGTGTTGCAGCATTTTGGATCAGCTGGAGAGTCTTAAGGGACTTATTGGAGCTGCCTGATAATAGGGAGTTGCAATAGTCCAGCCTAGAGGTAACAAATGCATGGACACATTTTTTTGCATCTTCTTGAGACAAGATGTGCCTGAATTTTGCAATGTTATGTAGGTGAAAAATGGCAGTCCTTGAAGTTTGTTTAATATGTGAGTTAAAGGACATATCCTGATCAATGATAAGTCCAAGATTCCTTACGGTGGCGCTGGAGGCCAGGGCAATGCCATCTAGAGAAACTATATTTTTAGATAATGTGTTTCGCAGGTGTTAAGGGCCAAGTACAATAACTTTTTGTCTGAGTGTAACATTAGAAAATTGCTGGTCAAAACTGATATCGATCTGATAAATAAGACTTAAACCAGCCTAGTGCTGTGCCTTTCATGCCAAGTAAATGTTCCAAACTAAATTTTATGGTCAATGGTATCGAAAGCAGCACTAAGATCTAACAACACAAATACAGAGACAAGACCTTTTTTGATGCAATTAGAAGGTCATTTGTGACTTTCACCAGTGCTGTCTCTGTGCTGTGGTGCACTCTAGATGGATTGGCCGGTGTGCAGACATTCATGGTTGCTAGAGGATAAATCCTAATGACTTAGGTTAAAAGTCAGGGGATCAGGAAGTTCCACCATGAGAGTTTATTTACAACCATTGGATGGATTGCCATGATAACTGTACTTGCTTTTAGCGCCATCATCAGGTCAAATTTCCCACTTGTATTATGGTTATTGACCAGATACCTGCAAAATGAATGACATTCGTGCTTTTCATTTAGAAGAAGAGGAACATGAACTTTATTAATCCCCCTGGGGAAATTAAATTTTTATTTAGTGATAATTAGTGAATGTTGGTGGTACCTGTTAAACATCATCATGTTATCAGTGTCATTGTGACCATGTTAGCCTGCTATTATTGTATATGTAACATGACCACAGGACTGGGGGTGCCCCCACCACATCTTAACCACTCATTTCTACATCTTTTCAAAACCACTAATACCACAGATAGGAAAATAATGCATTCTGATAGAGGCCATCAGTTTTTAAATATATGTCTGCTAGTCTCGGAAACCCTCTTTGGTATTTTACAGGCTGTTGGTGTTATAGCCGCGACACATCCACCAAGCATATTTCAAAGGCTGTTGAAAAATATTGCATACTTCTGGCAGGACATATTATTCAAACAGAAGGACATTACAAGCCAGTGTGAGGGCCTTTTCTAGGGCGTTGTTAAAAAGCATTGTGGGGAATGTAGGAAATGCTTGTCATAAACAACTCCTGGAATGCTGGTCTTGGAATGCTTAGAGCATGTTTGGGGGTTTCTCCCTTTAGCACATGCTATAGGCACTGTTGGGGAGATGAGCTTGATTGCAACTATTTATGTTTTTTTCCAATGTTTACTGTTTTGCAACTTGCACACATGTGGGCGGCCATTATAGAAAAGCTGTGATGATGGACACCCGTCATAAACATAATCACAGCACGTCTGCTCTTAGGTCTTGGTAACAAGGCCAGATTCCATAGAGACAGTGCAGTACAGTAGGTCAAGTTTCCATCTCACTGTAGCATAGCAACATAATGGGCTCCACATGGACATCCAGCACTGTTTCCTCGCCAGAGCTGTCTGAGACATGAGTAATCTCTAAAATCTGTGTGTGTGTGTGTGTGTGTGTGTGTGTGTGTGTGTTGCAGGTGTCTGGTATTGTGGGCAGGGCTGACGTCTTGGCCTGTCTGCTGTTCTTGCTGACATTCCTCTCCTATATCAGGTAAGATGACTTTATACTGCACCTCACCTTGTATACACACATACACACAGTTCATGGACAAATGTATAAGAAATGACACTACCTGTGGGACTGAGGAGGATGAGCTTACCGGGTAGACAAAATAACAATCTATTTCTGAACACGAATTTAACTGCTACAAAGGATGGTCATTTAAGGTTGTATGCTAGTTAGCAACATCCTTGTGCAGTGTTAGCTGTACATGCTCATTGTGTTCTTATGTTTTAGTTTTAATTACACCGATTAGCGATAACTTTATGACCACTTACAGGTGAAGCGAAGAACATTGATTATCTGGTTACCATGGCACCTGTCAGTGGGCGGGGATATATGAGAGAACATGTTGTCCTCGAAGTTGATGTGTTGAAGCAGGAAAAGGTTTTGCTGATGCAGTTTGTCAAATGAATCTAGATTGAAATTATCTCACATTACAGTAATCATTGTTATTTAACACAGTACATGTCTGTCCATCACAAATGCTGCCATGTTCAGACCATGTGATCAGAGGAGGAGCTCTGCACTCAGTGGCTAACTTCAGACTTGTCATTCTAAACTGACAGCGTGCCCTGTCTGCTGTATTTCTACTTGAGGCAAAACTTACTTTCACGATGTTGGTCATCGTTTGTATCTGTAATAATGAACATTGTACTCGGCAAAGTTAATTGCTGAGATCAGGGATTACACTGACATCGCGAAAAATTAGTTTTACTGAACAAGAAACACAATGATCATCAGACATGCGTTAAATAAACCAACATGTTGGACTAACATATTTTGAAAAGTGAAGCCTCATGCTTAACTAATGTAAGCTGATAATACAAAAAAAACTGTAAAATCCTCCTACATGGACAGCTTTGTGGACTATAAATACCGTGCAACACAAAGAATTATCAAAGCAGAGCTTGTAAGTGTTGTACAGCGCTTCAGCCCTGCAGAGGGAACTGGGATTTTAAGATTGATTCAAAAGTATATTTCAAACTTGCTCTCTCTTTACTAACCTGAGCACAGCCTGAGGTCCTCCTCAGAAAAGCTGGCTGCTGGCTGTTCCTGTGTCTAGATTTAAGACTAGAGGGGATGTTGCCTTTGCTTTCATGGCACCAAAGCTCTGGAATGATCTGCCTAAGGAGCCCAGGAAGAAGACAGTTACAAGATGCATTTATTTTAATTCTTATGTTAGCTTAATTCTCTTCTATCTTAATTCTTATTCTTATCAAAAAGCCTCTTTTATTTCTGACAAATGCTGCTAATTGGCTAATTCCGTGTATCTTGGCTTACTTATAGTGCATGAATGCTTATGTTACTTTGTCTGAACCCTGGAAATGAACATTTGAGTGTGACATTTCTTATTTGTAACATGGACACCGATCTTAATTAACATAACAAAGTTGTACTCATTTTAATCTTCCTACAACACGATTATTATACTAAATGAACAACACTTGTCCTCCTGCCATCATCTCTCTGGGTAACCTGTCATCATCTGTCGTTATAAATCACCTTTGGTGTACCGCCTCTCTCTCTGTCTCTCAGGAGTGTCGGGGTGTGTGTCTCTGAGGACTCCCTGCCATCCACGGCGTCAGCGTGGTGTCTGCTCGTCAGTTTGTTGCTGGGCACCTGCGCCATGCTGGTTAAGGAGACAGGCATCACCGTGTTCGGAGTGTGCATGCTCTACGATGCCCTTGTGCTCTGCCGCAAGCCTCTCATCTAGTAAGCACACAGGTTTTTTGCTTTATTTATGTTTGGATTGTCTTTCTCTTATCTTGATTCATGTGGCAATGGTCCGCTGAGCATGCACACAGTTTTTCAGCAATGCTTGGCTTTATACAGGTAGGTCCATAAGTATTTGGACAATGACACAAGTTTTGTACTTTTGCCTCTCTACACCATCACAATGGATTTGAAACGAAGCAATCAAGACGGGATTGAAGAGTAGACTTTCAGCTTTAATTCAAGGGTTTTAATAAAAATGTCATGTTAACTGTTTAGGAAATACAGCCATTTTTATCCATTTTATATAAGTCCCCCATTTTCAGAGGTTAAAGTTTAACCAGAAATATCTGGATACTCCAAAAGTGATATACTGGTCGTTTTTTATATTTGGTGGTGCATCATTCCTCTTTCTTCCCCCCTTTTATCTTTATATTGTAAATGACTTGCAATTTGTTTATGAAGATGTATCTTAACTTGGACTTGTCCTCAAAGCAACTTAATGCAATAACTGGTATTTTTTTGCGACTTGGCGCCCCTACATTTTTCAGAGTACTGTTCACTCTGTGGCGTAAAGCATTAGACTTGACATTTGCTTTGATGAGAATTGAGACTTCTCCCAAAATACGTAATAATAATACATAAATGTTTTGACAATGTAAAATGTTAGCAGTCCACAGACCTGTAGATGTGATTCTTGGACTCAAGTCAGACTTGGGTCACAAAAATAACAACTACTTTACTTGAGACTCAAAAGCAAATATATTAAATTCTCAAGTTTTGACTTTGTAAAGTCCTGGAGCACCAAAATGCTCTAAACCTACATAGCATGAATGTTCAGCCTATGCATTGAACGGACTTTTAGCACCTACTCCATCGTTCAAAGTCTTTGAGGAGCAAAGGGTGGCGGATGTCACTGGAACTTCTTTAATTTGTCTTCACATTTTTATTTATTTCTGCTGCTTGATTGCCAATGACGTTATCACTGACAACTTTGGAGAGTTTTCTAAAGTGTCTCCCAAGCGTGAGCAATTCAATATTTGCTCATTTGATTTCTGGATTTACAGTGTATTAGAAGAGCTGTAATACCTCCATCAGATGCTTATTTTGCAAAGAGAAACAGAAACAGGACACTGAGCACCACGGATTGCAGAGGTTTAATGATGTCACAGTATCAAAGGGGATGTTTCCGTAGATACTGAATGCAGCTAATTGACCGTCCTTCCTGTGTGTGTGCCTCTGTGGCTTTACACAGATGCTATTATCCATATCCCACTTTTTACTAGCATGCTGTGCTGCTGCTGCTGTGTTTTTCCATCCCCTGCTTGGTTCCTTTAAAAGAAGCCTGAAGTGATAATGGAGGACAGATGCCTGGAGAGCACTGAGCTTCAGAGAAAACACACTCCATGTGAGCAAAGGCTAGCTCTCTCCTGTCTCCTCATCATTCCAACTGCGCTCCATCCTCCTATTTAATGGACCATACCAGTGTTTTGTATGTTTTAGCCCATTAACTAGAAATTACATATATTTTACATTATTGCCAGCCATTTTCCAAAGTGCACCATCCATTTTTAGATTGATTTCTCAACTTCCAGCAGCCTGTGGGCTTAGTTCATTTTGGTACAACAGGAAAATCAACGTGCAGATACTTGCTACAGCTAGATAATCCATCACAGAGGACATTAGACAAACAAAGGATGAAAGAACGCTAAGATACATACACAAGTCAATTGGATCAAAACACCCACACCCATTGCTTATTTATGTAATCCCTCTGACAGGTGGCATCAACTCATCAGGATACCCCACTCTCCAAATTTCCCAGTACTGATGCTCGTCAAGTCTGCAGAAAAGTACCAATTTGATCATATCCACCTTTTGGATCGGCACACCCAGGCTACTGTACCATGACTAGACAGCCTGTGTGTGTGCTACACATCAGTTTACACTCGTCACATGACAGATATCAAACGAGGTGATGTGCCGCAGCGTAGCCAGAGTGCTTTTCACTTTAAAGTACAAATTATATTTTCTGCAGCCACATCCGCATACCCGCAAGGGTCACTGCTGCCCATGTCTGCGCCCTTTATAGCCATGCTAATGTTGTGGCTCTATGGTCTGTTGGTCGGCCCACCTCTTTGGTCCAGACCGAAATGTCACAGCAACTATGGGATGGATTGCATTGAAATTTGATATGTACATTCATGGTCACCAGAGGATGAATCTGACTGACTGATCTTCTGACATATCCTCTAGTTCCATCATGTGATCACTTGCAACTTTGGTCATTGTCTGGCTCTTAATCTAGAGCCACCATCAAGTAAAACATTTATTTTCAAAATGACATGTTGGCATACCAACACACTAAATTAAGATGGTGAACATCGTAAGCATTCCTGCTAAACATCAGCATGTCAACATTGTTGCGTCATTGGCGGAGCAGTCATCTCTAATTCATATTAATTAGAAGTATTAAACCCCTTTGTTAGGAGTATGATGGGATAGCGAGAGATGGGCTGGCATTGCAGAGGGCAAAGATAAAAATAAATTAACTGTGGCCTGGAAGGAGTGGAAAAACCTGCTATGGTATATATACTTACGTACCAGGGGTGTTCCCGGCTAAGAAGTTTTGCCTACCGTAAAAAGTCCATTCTGTCATATCCACGTTTCCCAGCCACTGATTCGACTGTAAGACTGGCAGATCAAATTGCCGAAAATTTGACTATGTATATATTTATTGTAATTTGCAATTTATCATTTTAACTTGAAAAAGCACTCCACTCAGGTGCAGCTTCTGCACTGATGCAGTGCACAGGTGGCCAGATTTAGAAGTTAACAGTTCCTTGCTGCCTACATTCAGAGGCACAGTCTTGTGGGACAAAAGTGAAGGCCACAGGATACAATGTGTGAGACAAAGAAAAAAGGAACAGACAATCACAGACAAACAATGATTCTACAAACAAGTCCCATAGCTCATTACAAAAAGAATGAGCTACAAAAACAAAAATATCAAATCAGCGCATAACAATGAAATCAAACTCTTCATTTGAGCCAGGAGGTCAAAGTGGCTTAAGACCATTGATAAATTGCTCTCTAACCTAACTCTCTCCCTAGAGTTTTGTGCATCTTAACATGTCCAAATAATGAATTGAGAAAACCTACAGGCAAGTAAATGCGATGGATTATGCATCTTCAACAGCTTTAAATCTCTGCAAGTTGATGTTCATTAAGTCTTGACACTTTGGAAACCAATGACTGCCTGCAAAGAAGGAAACACGTTCATCAATCAAACAGGCATGCTTTTAAAATAGTCAGCACTGATGTACCGGCATCTATATGAATGAGCAGAAACATGAAAGTAGCAGTGTGCCTTTTAATGCTGCGCTGCTCAGTCTAAACAAAAGGAATTCATCCAGGAGGCTTCACTGTGGGCTGTATCACTGTGTGCACATGTTGCTGTAAGCCTGATAAAGATGCACAGTCCCAGTGAAGAATGTGTGTGTGTGTGTGTGTTTGTGTGTAGCGGGGGAATATCCTTGGGCTAGTGTGTGTGCATGCCTTTATGTGTGAGTCTGGCCATGGTCCTGATGTTTTGGAAGCCTCGCTGCTGTGTAGGCCAGCCTCTTGGAATGTTCTGGAATTAGCCTGCTGCTACTGGGCTAGGCGGGAAACACGACATGCTTGAGTAGGTGTGTGTGTGTGTGCGTGTGTGTGCGTGCGTGTGTATATTGAGTTTAATTTCTATTAGAGGTTATTTTACGCAACCTACCCCTGGGCGTCTGTCACTTAGAAGTGTGGCAAACGTCCAGAGGGCTGCAGGGCTGCAGTTAGATTCATATTCAGACACATTTATTGATCCCAAAAGGGACAATTTGTTAACAGCTTACCCCATACATATACACAACTCCAAACACAAACAAGTGGTGGTATATCAAGAAGAAAACAGTCAGCAGCAGCAAACAAATCTCCCTGTTATACGTTTTACAAATTTCTTTTACAAAAATCTATATTTAAAATGACTACTATCTCTGTTTAGTAGCCTGATAGCAGAAGGAATGAACAACTTAGAGTAATGGTTAGTTCTCTTAAGTGGTACATTTAAACGCCAACCTTAGGGCATTACAGTGATTTCCCTGGCCAGAACATGGTCAGATTGGTTGATGATTACTTTTTGCTTTCTGGGCCACCTGTCCAAAGGGAGTGCAAGTCTCTTTGCTGGTTTCTAATTATCTAGGAGCTGATCTTCAGAATACCATTTAGACTATTCTTGTCACAGACAACCAATCAAACCAGAAAATAAAAAAGAAGGTTTAAAACTCAATAAATGAGTGGTAAAAATGACATAAAATGGTATCACAGACCCGAAAAGAGTTAAGTTTCCAGATTAAGTGAATTATTTCTTGTCCACCCTTGAGCACAGACTCTGTTTATATCAAATTTACATTGACAGTCACGGTACTGTTTTGCCTGAAATCAATAATTAATTCCTTAGTTTTTGTCGCTTTCAGGTCAAGGAAGTTATCATCGCAGCACTTGATGAAGGCAGATAGAGAACGACTGTGATCTGACTCTGATCCCTGAAAAAGAGGCAATTGAGCAGTGTCGTCCGAGTATTTCACAAAATACCTTCCCTGTAATATCTTAATGTAAAATAAGAAGCAAGTCGCTCAATCAAAATATGAGGCTGCATCTTGAAATCAGCGAATAGCAGTCTCGCATGAGAATTGGCTTTCTCGAGATGTTTATACACACAATTTAAGATAAAGAGTTTTGCATCATCCTCACCTTTACCAGCTTGATAAGCAAACTGCAAGGGGTCTAATTTGCCATCCATGAGGGAGTTGCCATCAATAAAATGTTTCATGACAATGGATGTAAGTGCAACGGGTCTAAATTGATTTAGTTCCTTGGGGATTTTTTGATTTGGGGATGGGTATTGTAATGGATGTTTTTCTGGCCAAGTTCGGCAAACATCTGGAAATATTCAGTGAAGACCTCATTAACCTGGTCAGAACAGTTATGCAAAGTGCGACCACAGGTGGCATTAGGACCATCAGTCTTTCTAATATTTACCCTCTTAAATAGGGCTGTGATACATTCCTGAGATATCGCAATATCATTTTGAAGTTCAAGTGACTTACTGTGCGTGGAAACATTTTCAGGGAACTCAGACCTTTCAAAGAAGGGGAAAAATAAGTTGAAAGTATTTGGTAAATCAACATCATCCACTCCATTTACACTGATGAATTGTTTAGTCTCATTTGCACATTGATTAGTGGAGGCCATTCTTTGAATCCCTTTCCAGGCTGCGCTCAGATCGCCACTTCTATATTGCATTTCTTGCTTTACCCTATACTTATTTTTAGCCTTCCTTATTTCATTTCGCACATCTCTGGAGACGACCCTTTTCTCCAGAGAATCGCAAATATAGTAGGTCAGTTTGTTTTTTATTAATAATTGATTTAAGCTATTTTGTTACCCAAGGCTTGTTGTTTGGAGTTGTAATGACCTTTTTAGTTGGGATGACTGAGTCGACACAGAATGTAATGAATGTTGAAACAGTGTCTGGTAGTTCATTAATGTCATCACAAGCATCATAAAAACATTGCCAATCTGCACATTGAAGAGAGGAAATACTGTCCTCTGACCAGCACTGTTTTCTCCACAAATAATACATTTACGGGCATCTGGGCTGATTGAGTCACGTTAGCAATCAGCTGTACAGCATGTAGATGCATATGAATATAAACAATTGTAATAAACACTTGTTGGAATTCGCGATGTAGATAGTAAGGGCGCTGTGAAATTTTCAACAGCTCGATGTCTGGGGTACATATCCTCTCCTGCACCATGACAGTGTTACAGTACCTTTGGTTGATGTAGAAACACACGCCCCCGCCCCAATGTTTGTTGGTAATTGTCGGTGACCGGTCCAATCGAAATGGGCTATCAAACCCACTTATTGACAGGTCCTCGTCCCGGTCAGATTTGCTGAACCAACTTTTTGCGGATTAACTGTATGTTGGAGAGAAGAACTGTAGTGCAGGAAGCTTGCGGTGGTCACTGAAGGCCATACTCTTGTCTGCCGCGTATTCCACCCCTTCTCTCCCCTTTTCCCATGATTTGTATTTTATAAGATCAGTGATGCAGTAGGAGCTGCAGGAGGAGGGCTGCATTGTCAAATTCAGGCGTTTCTTTTTTTTTGCCTTTTTCCAGATAACTGCCTACCCCAGCTTTAAATCACAGTGGGCCCCCAGTTCTATTATTTCTCAATTTTTGCCACAATAATCCCCGGTACATAATATTGTCTTATTTCTCACTACATGCCAGGTAACAGATCATCACTCTGTGTTGGCAGATATCCTGAGTTTTGGTATAGTAATCTGTATTGCAGGAGATGGATTTAAAGGGACAAGAAGAATGATTCTAATTTATTACAACTTCAATCTTATCTTAGTGGTTTGGCCGTCATTTTTGTTGCTTAACATTGTACTCACTGTAAATGTCGAGATCTGGGAAAACACTGCCATTGGTATAACCAAGTCTGGCAGGGCAACATGAGCAATGAGATGATCAGACTGGTTAACAAACCAATAGTTTATCCAGATGAGCTAAAGCACTTTATCTGGAGATCAAAGTGAAAGTTGGGCACCAGAAGTTCACAAATAAAATAAAAAGTGTGCAATCTGACTTATTTTTGAACTTGCTGAATACAGTGTTACTTTTACAGATAGAAATGATGACTAAAACTAGTTGTAATAAACGCGAATCCTCCTTAACTAGACCCTCAATTACATTTTCATTGAGCTTAAAACAAGGCTTTGTTTCCTAGTTTTGGAAAAGTATAAATTTTTGAGACATTTCACCCAGCTATGACATCAGTATAAGTGTGTGTGTCTGTGTGTGTGTGTGTCTGCGTGTGTGTCTGTGTGTGTGCTTAATGCAGTGTCACACTGATCCACTATGCTTCTCATGTCCCTCAGTCTGTGACCAGCATAGGCTTCAGCCGCTGCCGCCCTACTCGGCTCCGCTCTCAGTCTTGTTTTTGTCTTTCTGTAGAATAGTGCGAGCCACTATAATAACCCTTAATACTCTAAAATTCATGTACAAACTCACACTCACGCACGCTTGTGCGCACATACACACATAGACATACACACACACACACACACAGCAATAAGCCTGTGAAACGGTAGTGGAATAAAGCTTGCAGAGGGCTGCTGCACTGCGATAATGTCTGTGTGGAGCAGGTAGCCAGCATGTGTGGAGGGACACAGGTGTGTCCCAGCAGGATTTAGATCCTTCGGTGTCTCCCTCTCTCTGACTCTGAACTGGAATCCCGGTAAACAAACTTTGTTCCTGCCTCAGTGAAAATTACAAGAACGCTAAAAAGGTTAAGACAGTAAAAGCTGTTCAGACTTGGTTTGGATCCTCATTTCACTCAGCTGCAAGGTGGTCTGCTTCCTGAGAGAAGAGACACACACACACACAGAGTTCAAAGCATCAGAATTGTTGTAGACAGAGGACAGAGATTTAAGGCAGCACACACAAACATGTTCATCTTTTAAATACTACAAAGGGCTTTCATGAGTCTGGAAGAAGGTTGATGCAGTCCATGTGTTCATGCATCACATGCATACATACATACTTACACAGGTTTCGAAAAAAAACAACAACTCAGTAATGAATTGATGAATTGTTTTTAACAAGTTTTCCGGATTCTGTAATGGATGGCGATTCATTTTTGAGAATGGACAGAAACCCCAGGAACACACATTAGATATTACATTGAGTTTACAGAGGTGAGTGGAATAGAGGCTAACCTGGGCTCTTTATAGGGTTGCAAGTAAAATCTTTCCTTGGAATTTTCGATACAGATACTGGAGAAGAATTGTGGCGTGAAATATTAGATTTATTACAGGAAAATGGAAATGAGGAGAATTATGTTAAAAAGAAATGTGGAGGTGTTCAAATACCTGGTCAGGGGTACATGCATACAGAAATGGGCAGACAGATGTCGCATGAGGTCAGAATGTTGCTGTCAGATGCTGGTGGGCACACTTACCAGAATATTTGGTTTGTTGTTGATTAATGTGTCTGAATAACCCATTAAGGGATGGGTCATGTAAATGACCAGACACAGAATAAACTGTCAGTTCAGCAGATGAAGCCCAGCAGGCTGCCAGAGGTGATTCTCTTAGTGTCTTTACATGCAGCCAGATGATCCTCCCCACCACAAACTCACTCTTTGGCAGGTTCCTAATTACATACTCCTGTAGTGCAGCCAAACTCTGCAGAACTGAAGACCGTTTAACATTTTTTGGAAGTCCAAAATGTGTTTAAAGTTGTCCACAAGACAGCTCGACTATTCCATTTAACATAACATTGCAACTATAAAGTAAACCTTGGAGTAGAATCCTTCACTTCAGCATACAGCACAAGTGACAGTATTTACTTCAGTTATTAACAGCCTTATGGCATGCTCACCACATTTTTAACATACAGAAAATATGTGTATATGAATGAACAGAAGACTGGCAGGGCTCCAGGGATGTAAGAAACATGTTGATGGGACATTCTATCTTGCCTGTTGAGCAGCTGTCATTGGAATGAAAGGAGCACTTCTTTTAATACATCCGTTGGCTACACCTGAGCCCCATTTTTTTTTTAAACCTATATTTGTTTACATTTTGGGGGAAAATCTGCATTGTGTTTCATTAGATACAAGCAGTTCCACTTTGCACTGTACAGGCAACAATGAAGTGGCTTTTCATCCTGAAGAAAAGGATACGATAATACCACACATTCTTCCAGACATGAACTGCAGTTCTGTTGGGAACCAAGTCCATCTTTCATCAAAGTATGACCTTAATCTAGCTTTTCAAAGGACACTGTGTATCCTATTTCCTCTTTCCCACAGACACATTACAAGGTCCAGAATTCCACTGAGAGAGTTTTATTCACCACGAGGCCCAGGATGAGGTGACATGACATTGTGTGAATGCTTGTGGTTGTTTATGGATGTGAAGGCATGGGCTTCTTCCTCAAGCCTCAAGACCGACAAATGGGCCAGAAAAAAATACAAATACAAATGGGTTTAAGTAGGCGAGCAAAATTGAATGTGTCAGTGTAAGCGAGGCTAGTAATACAGAATGTCTTCGTGTTGTTACGGGATTTGCTACAAGAAGGCATTATGGGCTGTTTCCAGCATCGCAGACAGTCTTCCCAGTCCCTGCCTCCCTGTTTGGTATCCAGACAAGATTAATCCACTGCTGATTTAATTTAAGCCGTAATCAAATCTCCAAAACTGCCAGTGGATCCTCTGAAAAGGCTAATTGGTTGACAGACACAGGGAGAGAGTTTGGATATCGGTCAGATATAAAGAGGCCTGAGAGAATGTGAGATGAAGAGATGGAAACTGATAGAGGAGACAAACAGGCTGAACTTCTGAACTCCTATGGAAGTTCATTAAAAACAAAACTAATGAGTGAATACAAACATTAGGGCAGTAATCCTTAAATCGAGATTTAAGAGCTGCCGGAGCATCTTATCAAGGGGAAAAAAGCCTTAAGTCAGATTCTGAGCACTCCAGGAGGTATCTCGTTGTATGGAATACTGTATAATGACAATATAGGCTTTCTATTCTATTCTATTCTATTCATTAACAGGCTCAAAAATGACTTGTCCATATTTGTAAACCGATAGAAGACGGTGGAAAAATACTGTGATGATCCTTTCAGTCAAATCAAGATGAGTTAGCTGCGTTCTTTTTGCATGGAAGGAATATAAACTGCCAGGTTGCAGAGCAAATGCATTGGATGCATTGCCATGGCATTTTGTTCAGATATGCTACGATATGTGTAACATTTTACCTCCTTAACGTCAGCATGTTAGCATTGTCATTGTGAGCAACGTTAGCAATTGGCTCAAAGCACCACTGTGCCCAAATACAGTCTCACAGGGGGGCTAGCATGGCTGATTCCATATGCTGCATCAGCATTTATTTTGTTAGTTAGCCAAACTACAAAGTGAACTGCCTATAGACAACAACACAACACTAACAGTAAAGACAGTGGTGATACAAAATATAATTACATGATTGTTTATTATCACACAGCATTTCCAGCAGCATGGTGTGAAAATGCATCATTTTTACTGTCGTGACATCAGACATGCGTTGAGAGAGAAATGGATAAATAGAGAAGGATTTAAGGAGATTTGAGGGAGAATTGTGCACATGCATGAATGGTGAGAAGGATGGAAGCACAGAGATATATATTAGAGAGTAAACCAGATTCAGGCACAAAAATGAGAGGAATTCAAAGGCTCAGTGGATGAAAGACTTTGGGTGGACAGAAGGAGAGAGAGCGAGAGAGAGACGCAAAAGGTTCAGTTCAGCCAGCCAGCCATCACCCCTCCAGCCTCCCTCCTCCCAGTGTTCAGGGCCAGCGGGGCTCAAGAGTCCCAGCGCAGCACATTAAACACGGACCCACTGCTAATTAGGAATTTGTTTGGAAAAAGGCTGTCATCAAACATATAAAAAGTTGACTTTAGTTGTGCTCAGCAGCTGTTTGTAGCTGAGTGAAGGCTATCCACTGACTGAGCTCATAAATACCTTCTACACTGTCCGCTAAGGTAGAGAGGTGGAAACACAGCTTTCTTTCTGTACACCCTCTGCTGTGTATGGATATATCAGGGCTCTGACAATCCTCTGGACGCAGAAGTTACAGAGCAGTGGGGAAATTAAGGTTGGAACAGGAAGAAAGAGCAGAAACTCACCACTAGAGCAATAAAGGCCAAGAGTCAGCGAACAGATCTTCTTTCATTTGAATCATTTGAGATCATTTGATAGAAATACACACTGATTAGCATTTAATTGCTGACTTTTTATATCTATATTGGGAATGATAGAGTATAATAAATGGTAAATGGACTCTTTCTTATATAGCGCTTTTCAACCGAAACGGTTCCCAAAGCGCTGTACCAGTAATCTAAGTTTAGAACAGTAGTCTAATTCACCCATTCACACACCGACACGCTGGCCTCCACCGGGGGCAACTCGGGGTTCAGTGTCTTGCCCAGGGACACTTCGACATGCGGGTAGCGGGAAGTGTCCCTGAGGTTAATGGACGACCGCACTATCCTCTCAGCCACATGCGGTAATAGAGTTACCGCATGTTTTAGTATGGCTCATTCCATGTTATTGGGTAAGTTTCCCCTCAGTTTATACAGCCCACAGTTTTTCTGTAGTTTCCCTGTCAGATTTGTTTGTGGCATAAAGAAACATTCTGCAAAACTTACTGACTTTATCAGAATGGGGAAAGAACATTATACTTTGTTGGCATTGGTTGTTTATATCTGCCTTACATTACAACCCAGAATTTGCCGGCTCCTCCTGAATCAGCCTCCTCTTTCATGGCCTTGCTTTCAGGCCTTGCGGTGGGGATAACGGTGCTTTTCTTCAGCCAGCATCAGGAAGAATCTATCGGTCAGCAGGGCTCGGGCATGGTCTCTTACCACTTTTTCCTCTGTTGGCTTTGCTTTAGATCAGTCCAGATAGTGCTGTTCCCTGATGGTGTGTTTACAGACAGCTTTGAGATAGCAGAGCTTCATCAAATATTTATTTTCCACAGTATGTCACATATAACAAAGAATTTCTTGTTTTTCTGTACCATATAAATAGTTTTTGTTTAGTATTTTGCATTCCACTTCATTCAAACATATTCAAACTAATATATTTCCACACAGCTGAACTGTAAGCTGCAATTTTAGCCTGAAAAGTGATTTAAGAAATGGTTGTAGCTGAAAGGTTGATCCAGCTGTAATAGTGTGTTGCAAGGTCAGACTTTAGTGTTTAACTACACCAGTTGAGGGGTAGGTTTAACTAGATTTGTAGGATGTATTGTAGCGGCGATCTCTCCGTCACCCTTGTCCTCCTCACCGCTACTGTTAACGGTCTGCGATTTGCAATAAGCTTGACAAGTAGAAAATAGACTTTCTGAAACGGTAACTCCATTCGCCGCACGTTTACTCACAGTCAAAATAAAGTTACAAAGTTCATTCTGTGTGCTCGACCTGGCACAACGTCAAAAAATGCTTCCACACCATACCTCTCATCGTCTCCTTATCCTTACAGGATGCATCCTTGTTTCAGTTCATGTGATTTTTGGATCATTTGGATCATTAGTGTGTGAACACACACATGTTAAAACTCCCAGGTTCCTGCTGGTTTATTTCCTGGAACAGGGGAGTGTATTTTGGTGAATATTGGTATTCATTATCAGGTATTCAAGCCAAATTTATGTGTGCAGGATGTTTAATGAGTAACTTAACACTAAAGTAACTTTTTTGAGTTATTAAATTATATGCACATTCCTTTTATTATACCCTAAATTGAAAACAAAAGCACTGGAGCACACTGATGGGTTTGTAGCCTAATTCCAGTTTTCCCTCTGAGGTTTGCTGCTGTTCTGAAAAGCTCCTGATTCAGTTGCACATTGGTGGTAGATACATAGAGAACCATGCCATGCTATGTTGGTGATCCAGCGTGAGCTGCGTTCCCCTTTGAAAACGAACATTTAAAGAACCTTCAATCAACTCTTTGTAGTGTTGAGAGTTTTGAGGTTTGACATACCTTCCTTTGTGGTCATCCAGCATTGTAGTTGTCATTTAAAAAGAGCTTTCGAGCATGCGACTGATGATAGTTGGGTTGCAGTTATGCAGCTATACAGCTACGTTGATGAAACGTATGGTAGAAATTAGGTGAATGGTTGAAAAATATACACTTATGCAAAAAATAGCAAAACAAGAAGTACAAATTAAATCCTAGCTGCTTGGTAAGAAGGTCAGGAGGCAGTCTCAAAAGGTGTGCAGTGCTGTGGAGGTTTGTCTGCAGCAATGTAAAGTAACTTGCAATGTTTGTTTAAAGAGACTGGGGGGATAAACAAGTAATCAGCGGACTTGGATTCAAATAAAGTCACCCAAAAAGTCTTAATTGACAGAGAAAAACAAACACACACACTCCTATTGTGGAAGGTTATTATCTGTGGTAAACCCTGGAAGAACTGGCCCGATGGGAAGTAGTGTTTGTGTTTTCTCTCGAAAATGTGATTATGATAGTGATATATGAGGAAGATGACAAGATGGTGCCAACAAAGCAGAATGCATCAAAGCTAGCCTCTGAAGTGTGTGTGTTTGCCAGTGTGAGTATTGCAGAAATGTCTTTAGAGGTCTGTGAGTTCTCTGTGATCAGAATACTTTGAAGAGTCTTGTTTGTTCAGTGAGAAACCTTTTGAAAATCAGTGTGAAGTCTGTGAAGAGTCCCAATGAAACAGTGTAAAAAGTGTGTGTGTGTGTGTGTGTGAATGTATATCTGCAAGCTCAGTCAGAATCAATACAATGTGTTTTATTTCATTTTAATATAAGTTTATTTGAATTCTTTTTTTTTTTGTCTTTTTTGGATCCATATGCCAATCTTACAATCTCGTTTGACAGCAACACCATGTGATAGTTTAATTGTATACATGTACCTAAGCAAAAGTTTATACCTGAACTTAATAGAACACTCCAGCGATTTTAGACATTTTCACCCATTTAAAACAAAAGGTTTATACATTACTGCTGACCATTTTCCAAAGCAGATTTTGGCATCCAGGCAGCCATTAGTTTTATGTGAATTAATTACATTGTGAAAATTTATGGCATATATCACATTTTAATCTAATAATATCATAATATCATAATATCATAATATCATAATCATAATAATCTAATAAAATTAGCAACCACCGGAATGTGGTAAGACATATTGATGGCTTAGATGAAGACATCGTTGGATTTACTTACTATACAGAGTAATCTTCTAACATGGACTAAATTAACCCTATCCCTAAAGTGAGCAATGTTATTTTATTGTCAGCCCAGCAGATGACAGAGTGGTTAGATGACAGTGCTGTCTGCAGTTATTAGATGTGTGGTGGCTTTGCCTCCAAACACCTGGTCCGACAGGAAGACACAAGAACTGTAGTTTCATTAAATCTCAATCATCTACTGTGTGTGTAGATGTTTGGCGTTTTTGTGTGTGAGTAAATGCATTTACCTCTTTATTTGTTGCTGTCCTCAGTGTGTGATCATTCACTCAGAAACGGGATGTTAAAAGGATCGTATTTGTTTTCGCAGCTCTGTGGAGCATCTGCTCCATGTCCCTTCCAGACGTGGCTAATT
Source organism: Gadopsis marmoratus (assembly GCA_036023855.1). NCBI lineage: Eukaryota > Metazoa > Chordata > Actinopteri > Centrarchiformes > Percichthyidae > Gadopsis > Gadopsis marmoratus. The sequence continues at coordinate 2,379 of JAVQJF010123556.1, read as the reverse complement.
AGCAACAGGGGAGGTACATGCTGCTGCTCTGAAGGATTTATCTCCCTGTGCCTGTCAGATATACTCTTTGCTCTCACTGTCTCATTCTGCACTTCCTGTACATACACTCAGTGTCTGTCCCCCCTGCTGTGGCCTAATCCATTTCTGGCTCTGATTCTTCATAAATAATGTTCTTTTTTTAGAAAATATTCTTTAACATATAACTTACTTATTTGCTTACAGGCCTAACAGCTCATTAGCAAGTAATAAAGGCGCGCCTGAAATATCGTAACATCCGTTGGCCCTGTCCTTTAGACCCTCTAGACCAATCGAATCCTGCACAAGGACTCATCTTATACACTCTGACCCTTTACCTCTTCCCTCCATGTGAAGTCGCACTGAAGTTTTTAGAGGACTCTTTACATTAAAGTGGAGGGTATAAAATCTGTGGGACGCACTTGCCAACCTCCACCATGAACAGGAACCATCTGTCACCATGGATTCTGATACATGCTTTGCTTGTTATTGTATATTATGTATTTTTTTTGTCATTTAGGCTTTCTTTTATAGTGATAGTAGAGATACAAAATGCAAGAGAGAAGAGACCTGACATGCAACAAAGGTCCCTGACCAGAATCCAAGTGAGGATGCTGCGCATACGTATATAGAATGTGTCTTAACTACTGGGCCGAATGCTCCAGTACGTACTATGCATTATTTGCATAGGTTTGTAGCCAAATCAGAGTTTTCCAAGTTTCTCCTGTTTGGCTGCTGACAGCTCTGTCAGTGTTGATCACACAGCAGAGGAGGATGTAGCTGCATCTGGTTTGAAAGTAGTTACTAGTAGTAACGTTCAGCGCTGGAGATGAGATTGTCCGAGCAGTGAACAGAAATGAGTAGTCTCTTTTTCCATACAGTTGGTGTTGTAGTTCAGTGTTGAAGTTTGAGAGAAAACATTGGTTTGTAACAGTTTATAGACTGCCATGTTGCTATCTTGCGTTCGGGTTCAACTGACAAAATGAGATATGACTCAGTGGATGATTTGAATCATCAGTGCTGAGGGTGCGTCCCTAAATTTGTCTGAAACAATCAGCAATTTTGTTAAAGGGTTGGGGTATTAATGAATAATTGGTGCAGCTTCCCCTGCAGGGTTTTATCGTCCACCTCCACCATTTTATTGACAGTCCATTTTGGGTGGCACTTTGTATGGGTAACCATTCACACAGAAAGCGGAGGACTGAAAGTGTCAGAATGAGATTGAGATTGATTGTCTCTGCTTGGGACAACCTATTGGACCTAATGTGACAAGATGGAGAGCGCTCATAATGAGGCACTTTGGATTGGATCAGAATAAGCAGCCATTAAAACTCTTGATCTGAAGAACTCTCAGATAGATTCAAATTGACTGTGGAACCTCATAGGACAGGATTCTACCTAGCGGAAGTATCCTAGATCCACTGTCCATAAGCTTTAGTAGAAAACAAAACAAGGATATCAAAAGAAGGTAAGCAAAGCAGAGAACAAGCAGCAAAGAGTCTGCACTGATCAACGTAACTGCCTACACATCTTTTTCATCAAGTGATATAGTAGTGAAGTCAATGTTCAAATCAGAGCAAAACAAATTGAGTTTCTCTATTGTGTGATGAGTTGTCCTAATTTTGTTTTTCTATTTCTATTTCGCCTTAACCAGCTTGCTCAGTTCTGTTATTTCCTGCAAGTTGGCCAAAGCTTTGGAATGACATTTAAGATGACAGAAGGCCTTTTTCATCTAAAAGATCTTCTCAACGTGGCAGGTTTATTGCATAACCTCCCTGACGTCTCTCTGCCTTGGCTTCCCGCTGTCCCCTCCGTCCAACATGCATTATGCAGCGGTCTTTTCTCCCCTGCATTCCTTTCACCTTTATTTGCCTCATTCCTCTGGCTCCCTCTTCACCTCTGACATGCTCCTATGCTGCTTTCCTTGACACCCAACTCTAAATTTCCTTGAAATGTGAGGAGATTTCCTGCTGGCAATAAAGAGGACATTGCGGTGATGTGAGAGGAGTTTTGTTTATAAAGCCACGACGAGAAACAAGGTGAGGAGGAACAGAGACTCCAAGGTCCTCCTCCACCTCTCCCTCCCTTTGTCTCTGCTTTGCAGCTCACTTGTTACTCATTAGAATGCTTCTCAAATACCTCCCTCCATTGCTTGATCTTTTCCCAGCATTCCCTAACTAATGTCTTTATTCTCTTTTGTACATTTACTGTGCTGTAATGACCATGTTTTTACTCAGCATAATGCTACCCCGAATATTCTTCTTTTTTGTCTCTCATTTAGTCTGTCCCTTATACTGTACTCTCACACACTTCTATATTCCTACACTTAGGAGACAGAGAGAGGAGAGAGAGAGAGAGAGAGAG
>JAVQJF010123543.1:0-17378 GCA_036023855.1 Gadopsis marmoratus | reverse complement strand
CTTCCGGACGTTTAACTTTATTGTGTGTGGAGTCTGGATCTGCAGGATCTGGTTCTGCGCAGTCTGGATGAACACAGGTCTGGTCCAGTGGATGCAGATGCCTGCTGCTGCTACTGTTGGTTGTTTATTGTAACATCAGTAACATTGTAGCTGCCATTTACTTTACATCTGTATGTGGAATTGTACTGTGCTGCTGTGTTCTCTCTCATCCTGCTCTCACTCTACCCCCCCTCTTTGTTTTCTCTCTCTACCCAACCGGTCGAGGCAGATGATGTTGGGTCTATACATATAGTTGGTTTAGACTTGCTCTATATTAACAAGTGCTATGAGATAACTCTGTTATGATATAGAGCTATAGAAATAAAATTGAATAGAATTGAAAAACCCAAACAAACACAGAATATGACAGTATGTGCATATTTAAGAGCTTTTTGCAGGTTTGTATTTTTTCCTTTCTGTCAGCCAGGAATGTTAAAAGTCAACCTGAGACTGAGTTTAGTAACCTAAAGATAGACCAACTTGCACTATGGGAAGTGTAGGATGCAGTGGTGCGGGAGCTTGACCTATTCTAGGCACTGAAACTCACAATTTGTCTGCCGTTGCTGCTTCAGTTTGAACCGTTCTTTATTTATTTAATCTCTCCCACCTTTATGGATGTTGTAGCTGTAATAAACCACTGGCGTTCTCTTTAAATCAAACTAATAAATGACAGATGAACTGATAAAATCATCACCTGTTTCAGCCCCGGACTAAATCTACAAATCCTTTCATCTCTACTTTTCTGTATAGGTTCGTGTGTGTGTGTGTGTGTCCTTGCATGAGTTTTCAGCTCGTCTCTCTAAAATAGATGATTCATCACTTTCAGTGTCAGGCTGATGGCTGCAGGCTGCAGTCCCCTGATCAATAACGGATTCATTTCATTTACATCCAGCTTTTAAAGCCATGTTGCTGAGTATTAGTGTGTGTGTGTTTTAAAACTAATGACTATCGTTTCCCACACTGCTGGTGATAGTGAAGTGTAGCTCAGGTCAGAAAAGCTAAGGTTACAAGAAACTTTTTAAAAAGTTTGAGAAAAACAAGAATCAAACATTAAAGGCCATGTAAGCTTGTTTCTCAGCTTTTTCCTCCAGAGTATGTGGCATCTCGTTACTGATCCTTAGTCCAACGTCCAAAGTCTAACCAGGAGACATTATAGAGGGGAAACAGTCTGAAGCACAGGCTGCAGTCTTCAGTGTTCTATGGACACAATATCAAAGTGTTGGACAGAACAAACAACATACAGATGATTTTGAACAAAACCCGCAGTGGGAGTGATGTCAAGATTGAAAGCTCACTAATATGTCACTCTTGGTTCAGTAGCAGAGGACAATCGGTACTTCACCAGCGAGCTGTTACCTCTGCAGCCCTCATTGCATCCAGTGGAAATGGATGGCAGCCTTACATGCAGCATTATTTGCCGCCAACACTGGAGTTTAACCATTTTAGCTTGGCTGTATTACACAGGTTGTTGGTAGATGGGATATAGTCGCTAGCTGTGGCAATCAAACACCAGAACACTTAGAATAGCAGTCGCAGTTGCAAGCGCATTAGAAAATCTGGACGTGATGCCCTCAGATTGAAAGACCACAGTATTGAACAAAGAGAAGGAAAACTCCATAACTAGTGGTTGTGACAGTTGGCGCTGTGTGTGTGTGGGTGTGTCTTTCTCCCTCCCTCTCCAGGTGTCCTGGGTTTTCCTGGGAGGGCGGAGCTGTCACTGCCATCAACCTGCACACCTGTCTCTCATCCCGTCAGCGTTAGAGTACATCTACCCCGGACTACCAGCCATGCAGCGCCAGATCATTACTTCGGTTTCTGCGGAGCACATCTCTCCTCCGACTTGCGGTTCTCAGCTGGTTCTGACTGCTCCCTTTCCAGCCCTGCCTGTACACTCGCCGCGGATCTAACCACTCCGTTCATTACCATCTGGACTCTGTTCATTTAAGTTAATAAATTGTTTTCCTTCTGGCATTCTTGTGTTCGGTCCTGCACTTGGGTTCCACCACGATCATGTCACAGTGGTCCTACCACTAACAATTGGCATATACCACCGAAACAGTGTCATGAAGATTACAGTGCTACTGATTAACTACAGACCTACTGTACATCTAACCCTCCCTTTCTCTCTAAGATCCTTCAGAAAGCGGTCGCCAATCAGTTATGTGACTTCCTGCACAACAACAATGTGTTTGAGGATTTTCAGTCAGGATTTAGATGCACCACAGCACAGAGACAGAACTGGTGAAAGTTACAAATGACCTTCTACTTGCATCAGATAAAGGTCTTGTCTTGTTAGATCTTAGTGCTGCTTTTGATACATTGACCATCACATTTTGTTGCAGAGACTGGAACATTTACTTGGCATTAAAGGCACCACATTAGGCTTATTATGATATCGATCAGATCGATATCAGTTGGTTCATGTTAATGATACACACCAAAGTTAGTCATGGAGTCCCTCAAGGTTCTGTGCTTGGCCCAGTTCTATTGAGATAACTTTGTTTTGATATGGTGCTATATAAATAAATAAAACTGATCCCCTGGGGTATAAGAACATTGTCAGAACATTTCCTGACAATCTGACCTGTAGTTGCTGAGATGTGTAGTACTAACCAACAGACAGACACACCAATACCACCTTCACTGGGACATTTCCTCTTCATCCTCGTTACCTGGACCTCACTAATCATAATCTGCAGCTTCCTTCCTCTCTGAACCACAGTGACTTACAACCTCAGAATTAGGTTTGTGTCCTGGAGCATCTGGCATTACAACAGTAAGAACATTCACATCACATTTTAGTCATCAAGCTGACAGCCTGTCGGACGATTCATTCATTTCATTATTCATCCATTTGGATGCTCTCACAGCTGTTTCCTTCGGACTCCTCGGTGATGTTAGAGTTTTAGAGATGCCATTTGGGGATAAAACAGTGATCGATTGATTCTGTGTGGCTGCAGGGCTTCTCTGCAGAAACACACAGCTGAGAACAGTTATAGTGACCTTGCACAGAGACACTGTCTGTGTGTATGTGTATAATATATAATATATATATATTGCTTTTTATTTTCTTGTTTGTTTCTTTTGCCTAAACCTGCTCTTCTATACTGTTACTATTTTTGAAAATGTCTCACTGTGTGTGATGAACACATCCTGTCTTCAACCACAGTCATCCTGCTCCAGTCTGCATGAACAAAATGAGAACATGAGCTTCATCTTCAGTCGTCTGCTCTCTGCTCGCCGAGTCTTGGCTCTGTTTGCTGGCTCTGTCTCCACCACATTTGTCATTTTATTTTTCAGTCTGCTTTCCTGTCTTCCTGCTGTCTGTCTGTCGAATTCTTTTTTTTTTTTCTTTTATTGTTCTTCTTATTAAACACTGCAGGGTTTCTCTGTGCCACCCACTCTCTCTATATGTTTTGTTTTTCTTCTAACTTTTAGCTTATTTTCTTATCTCCATTTCGTTTTGTGTAAATGAATCTATCTGAATATCTTCCTACCATCGGGCTGCGTTTCAGTGCAGCTGGAAAACAGATGATATGTTGGAATGTTTTTAGATGTTTTTGTTTATTTCCTTATGATATGCAGTATATCTTTTCAATGATCTTGTATTTTGACTATTTTTATAACAGTCAAATCAATAATACAAGTACATTTAAATTTGTTGTGGTCATTCTTCAACGAGGAGCATCATTATTCTCTCCGATGACAGTTGTTCTGTTGGAGGTCACACGTCCAGGATGAGGCATGAAACCAGTTAGAATTTATTTTCATGGCTTGTTAGTGACGGCCACCATGGTAATGGATTGTGATTGGTCCTGCAGATGATTCCAGGCTAATGTGTGAAAGTCAATACTGTAACTGAGTGTTTAAAGAGACTGACAGAGACCACCACGGTATACACAGAAAATACCAATGAACGTTCAGCAAACATGTCACCATGGAGCCAGTGCACCTATGGAAATATATATACAGTTCAAGACTCTGGTGCTACCCTACAGGGCAATGAAGGGCACTGCTTCTCCAACCCCCAAGCCACCATCAAAGCCTACACTCCGGAGACACTCTGGTCACCTAGGAGGTTAAGGCGTTGCCCATGACCCAGTCAGAGTCAACCCAGGGACCTTTGTTGTATGTCGTTCCTCATCTCTTGGCTGTCCCTCCTCTCAGAGGACCCTGATCCTTGTGGTCCCACAGTGGTGGTAAGAATCACTGCCATTTGCCACTGCATGCAGAAACCCCACCTATTCAGACTACACCGTCCATATTATATTAGCTCACATTGGATGATTCCACGCCTTACGATGTACCTGCGTGAGGTTCACGTTCCAGCTGGGGTTTGTGTTCCATCACAGACCTGCAGCTTAATTTGACCTTTTTACTACCCATGACCCCAAGCTTTCCATAACCATAACCATTGTTTATTTACAACAGCCTTCCATCATACAGTTGTTGCCGTACAGAATAAATTGTAGAAAGCGAGAACTGCACCCTTGTTGACACTGGATGTAACATACGTTAACGTTGAAGGTAAGCCATGGTTTCAAAGAAGTGGCCAACATCAGCATTCTTGCCTAAGGTTGGATAGACGAGGCTGAACTTAAACCTCAGATATGATGAGTCCTAGTGTCCTGTAGGCAGGTTCTGCTGGTTTAAACGGGCTAAGTTCTCCACAGAACAGCAGCCTCATGAGCCCTGGTTTGCTGCTGTTGCTGTCACCTGACACACACACAGTTTACGTCCCATTGTTTTTCTGATAATGTGTTGCTGTTGTGTTGCATTTTCAATTTAAAACACAAACAAAAACAGGCAAGCTGGATGAATAATTCATTCAACAGCTGTGTGTGTGTGTGAGCATGTTAATCCCTCCAGTTTTGCTGCTGATTTCCTTCGTCAAGCGTGAGAGAGTAATTAATCAGATCTGAAATGAGATTCTGGAATTAAAACCATCGAGCGCTCGTGTGTGTGTGTGTGTGTGTGTGTGTGTGTCACTAGTTTAGCCCTAATTAATTCTGACAGGCAAATTATATCAGCTTCCTCCTCCTCATCATTTCTCTCCTCTCTGTCTTTTCTCTCAGCTCTCCTCTTTCTGTTTCTTTCTTTCCTTCCTCTCTCATTATTGTTGTTACGTGACACACAGACTGAATGAAGGCGATAAGCCTAAAACATTCAAATGACCTGGTTTTATTTGCTGCTGATAAGTTCAAGCTTTATTTGAGGGCCACAGAAGCAGGAATCTTTGCTGTGACTTGCTTTTCATTGACACTGAAATATTTCCCCTGCTTCTGTGAACTGTATATTTGTATGCATTATGACTGGGAGTGATTGTACTGTACATGTCACATGGAAGGTGTGTTGGACCCCTGACCTCATCACAGCTGTAACACTGGCTGTTTACAGTCTGAAACCTATCCAGCAACAACCTGTACCTGTGTTATCAGCTGTGTGAGATGCACACGCAAACACACACTGCGTTGCCGCCGTTAGATCAGTGTATTCAGCTGTGAAATTACTTTTTATTGGAGGACATTCATTTATCCGTCACACCAACATGCAAATAGCAGCGTCTTCATCGCAGCAACTGACAAAACACAAAACAGCAAAGATGAAATGAGCAAAGTTCTCTCCCACCGTATTACACCTCCACACATGGTTGATGAACGTGGAGGATCAGCAGTCTCTCACTCTGGATATCGCTACTTTGTCCCAGGCACACCTGAACACACCACACAAAGAAAGTGAAGTACAGTATTTTAGTCACGCTGACTGATAGTACTGTCAGGCTCACACTGCACCGTGTTGGTGCTGTTCAAGGTCAATGGTCAGTCCTGATGGGACTTGGTATGTGCTTGAATTGGGACTTGAGTCTGGACTTGTTGGTCTTGACTCGAGGCTTGATGGTTTAGATTTGAAATTTCACTACTTGCTTGTCTTGACATGGAACTTGACTTAAGACTTGTTGGTCTTCACTTCAAACATGACTAGGGACTTTCCCATATTGACTTGGGACCTGTTGGTGTTGAATTGGGACTTGATAGTTTTCACTTTGATCTTGACGAAGGCCTTTCCCATCTTGGAGAACTTGTTAGTCTTGCTGTGCAGCCTTGTTGCGTGTGATACGTCTCAGTTAGTCCAACTGGACTTCCTGGATCAGACTTCACAGTCTTGACTATCTGCAGCAACACAGCCCTGTGGATTGTTCTAATTTTGAAACACCCACAAAAAATCTTGCACACTTATAAACACTTAAGGTACTTTTGTCTGAAGAAATAAGTCACGATATCTGACAGCACCAAGGTTCAAAATAACCTGCCATGCTGCTTTCTTGAAAACTACATTTTGTTCATGTTTATAGCAGAGACTCTTTCTGTTCACACAGACTCTAATTGGAAATCTGCTTCTTTTTGCAGTGCAATTAAAATTAAAAAGAGAGCTTTACTAAGCAGTGCAACAGTGAAACATGTCACATCGATTAACAATCCCAGAATAGCGTCTGTTTAATTTCCATGTGAAAACTGGGATAATTGGCTGTCAGTTAGCAAACAGAGAGCTGTCAGATTCACTCCTTGCTCATTTTAGAGAGATTAGCAAACAGCATGCTCATCCTGAAGCAGGCGAGGAAACAACACACACAGCTGATGCTCTAATCCAGAATCGCCTGCAGTGATTCTGGGAAAAATCTGATTTTAAATTTATTATAGTTAACAAAGTTCTTAGCTGCTCTTAGCTGTCAGTGCAGAGAGATTTAAAGGGAGTAAGTGAGGTTTTAAAGTATGGTAATGCTAAATAAAATAAGAGAGAGAGAGAGAGAGCATACACAAAAGTGCAGTACAGTTTTACATAGAGATGTAAAGTAATAGTAGTATTTGTATTGATGTCAATATTAATAGATATTATACTAAGACTCCACAGATCCAGATGGCATAGATCCAGATCCAAGAAGGAAAGTGAGAGAGGAGAGAAGTAACAGGCACTAATGGGATGCGTACTACAAGATACTATAAGCTTTATCACAGAGGAAAGTCTGAAGCCTGCTCTTAAATGTGAGGAGGGGGTCTGTGTCCCGAACACAGACTGGAAGCTGGTTCCACAGGAGCAGTTCTACTTTTAGAGTCTCTAGGAACCACCTGGAACCCTGCATGCTGCTACAACAGTGCTGCATGTCAAAGTGTCTCCTGTCTGCTTCTGTACTCTCTGATATCCAGTAAAGGCAAAAATGCCAAAAAATCATCTTAAGAGAAAGACTTGTTCATCCATGTAGCAAACAGACGGCTAGAAGGCTGTTTTCACACTCATCTGCTGAAGGAGGGATGTTTCTCTGTGTTCAGTTTAAAACTCTGTTCAAACCAACAGGACCTAGCTGTGATGTCACAGTTAGTTTAGCAGCCAATCGTGGTCCAGTATGTAACTGACACCGCTGCAATGTGGAAGCTTGAAGCCTCCCCTGCTTGGACACTGAGAACGGAGTTTTCAGTAAACCAGGGTCCAACAGGCCTGAAACATGAAAACACTTTACTTTATACACCTGCGTTTAGGCTTGTCTTCGTGACAGCGATGGATTAATGAGTTTTACCATAACGACCATACAGTCATTTGGTTCTTCAAGCTTCCTGCTTTATTTTGACATCTTCTGTGTTGAGTTTCCAGTCTTGTGTTTTCTCTTTTCACCTTTTTCCTGCTCTCCTGTGTTTCATGTCCTCGTTAGTCTATTTAAACCTGCCCTGTCCGTCTGTCCGGTGTCTTAGGGTTAGACACAGGACCGTGGTGTCTGGGTCACGCCGGCGCTGCCTCTCCTCCAGTGGTTCCGCTGTCTGTGCCTGGGGTTCTTCGTGTTTTGGCTTTTGCTCCTGTGCAGGTTCCTCATGTTTTTCTGTTTGGATTCTGATTTTTGTCAGCCTTACCTGTCTGTAAGTGTTTCTTCGTTATCTCTAAGTAAACTGACTCTGCTGTCTGCTTCTGGGCTCCTTCTTCCTGCTGCCATCGTGCCACGCCATGACACACACATCTTGGATTTTGTGTACATTTTGTCCTTGTTAAGCCCCGTCCAGGCGGGTAGGAGGCCTGGTCCTCAAGCTAGAGCTCAGCTCTCTAGTTAAAAGGGAAGAATTTCTATGTAAAATGTGATCATTTGACAAATTTACAGAAGCAATATAACTCTGGGTGACTGGAAGCTAAAACAGCCAATTTAACTGTGTAGCTAAATGAAAAAAGGAATGCAGCCTTTTCTGTGAGTGACGGTTAACATCTGTGTCATGTTGTGGTTGAGCACAAAAATATATTTTCTCTCCTGTGTGTTTTCAAAAACAGAAGGGTCTTTGTTTCACTAACCTTCAGGGATGCCAGAAACCTTGAAGCTCTACAGAACCTCACTGAAGACACATTTCCAAAAAACGGAGTATTGAAGAAGGCAGCTCGAGAAGACACAATAATAAAAAGGTATGGACAGTCGCAGTCCCGTCAGCTGTCAACAAACAGGAAGTACGCTTGGATTTTGAAAGTTAATTTGAAGGTTTGTTCGTGACTTTATTGGGAGTGTGAACAGAGAGTGAACAGCTGCTCTGTTCTGTTCCAGTGCTCAGCGTTCATTAAAAGTGGACTGAATGAAATCCAAGTGTGTGAGTGATGATGTGATATCTGGACTGAACGTCAGATTCATTTCCTGCTTGATAAAAGAAAAATGCTAATTAGCTTCCAGACACACAGCAGAGTCCTCTGTTAATCAGGAGCCCAGCTGCAGAATATTAAAGACTGCATTCACTATAAGTCGTGTCTTTTATTTGTGAGCAGAAACAGCAGAACTGTGTTGAGTCCCTCAAAATATGTAACATAGCGTCCAATGTTTTAGCAAGTGGGGACGTGGTTCAGCTCAGACAGCAGGTGATGAAGGTGGATCCTACAGGTCCAGCATACGCTGATCAATAACGCTGCTGTCAGCTGAACGAATGAGCTTCCATTTGTGTCAGAAACAGGCCGACGTCTATCGAGGTTCTACTGTCGGTAACTGTTCAGCCTGACAAACACTATGTTGCTTTCTGCTTGCTTTGTCACTGTCGTCCTGATGTGGCTTACCGTGCCATGCGATACCATGGCAACAGAAAACTTGGTTCCTGATTGGCTGGCACACCTCAGTTTGAACGTTTCTCGTTTTTGTTGTTCTTCACACAACTACATGGAGAGACAGTCAAAGTGGGCGCTGTGATTGGTCCATCGCAAGACGATAAGCCCACCTTCGAGTGTGGTCGGTCCGAACAGGTAGAAACACTTTCGACTTTAGATGTGGTCGGACCACCATGTACTTGTAGACTCCCCAATGATACCAGAGGGGTCAAGGAAGTTTGATCATCCAGTATTTAATTATAACAGCAGCCAGAGTAGCAATCTGCAGTCAACCTAAACCATCCATCTGTCTACACAGGCCACGTAATGGCTTGCTATATGTGCATAAACATGACCCAAAGCCTATTTTATGTTTTAAGCCTTTTTTTCTGTTGGGCGGAGTGCGTCGGGTGGGTTTAAAGGATAAGTCTGGTGATATTCTATATATTTCTAATCATCAACAAATCCCACAGAAACAGATATTGGGTGTGTTTCCAGAGCCTGATATATCTCATGACATGTTCCTTCTATACCATGAACACACACACTGTACTTTAGTTTCAGACACCATCCTGCTGCTCTGAATGCTCACTAGAGCACCAGACTGTTTGCCCTCCTCCCCTCTGGGAGGCGCCCCAGGACTCTCTGTTCCAGGACCAGCAGGCTCAGGAACAGCTTCTTAATTTGACACTAAAACTGTCTCTGCTGCTGGCGGCTCACACGTACTCACCGCTGCCACTCTGCTGCACATACGCTTACTGGCACTATATAGAACAGAAAGCCTTTATTGTCACTATACACAGTACAATGAGATTGAAATAGCAGCTCCTTATAGTGTTCATAGTTGAACAATACAAAAACCTATATAAAAAGACAATATGAAAACAAAATAATAATAATATAAAAAAATATATGCTCTCACATCCCCATAGATTTGATACGACATAGTGATGTACAGTGTGTGCACTGAGCTCAGTGCCTCTCTCCAGATGTTTGGATCTGGACATTCAGCCTCTCCTCTCTGTGTGAATGGTGTGTTTATGTTGTCCTTCCTCTTCCATGGAGGAGAGGGGGTCACGTGGTCCAGGTCTGTTTGATGACACAGTAACTGATGAAGTTACTCGACATCCTCCTGGATCCATATTCTATATCCTCAAATTTATAATCTATTCCCATCTTTGTCATGCTGACTGTCCATACTGCCATTGTGCTATGTTGGTGGGGTCTGTACGCACGATATCTACTTCCTGTCTGTCCGTCCTGGAGAGGGCTCCCTCCTCTGCTGCTTTCCTGAGCTTTCTAATGTTTTGTCTGTTTTTGTGGGATTTTCCTGAATCGAAGGTCTAAGGACAGAGGGAGCTGTCTGCTGTACGGACTGTAAAGCCTGTTGAGGAACATGTGTGATACTGGGCTGTATAAATGAAACTGACTTGACTGCACTGCAAAAACAGTCCTACTAGAAAGATGTCAAATTCTTAAATATAATCAAATTGTCTTGTATCAAGCAAAAGAATCTGCCAATTCTGCTTGGCTGGAATTCTTACAACTAGCATAACAGTCACTGAAAGATAATAATCAGCTTTAAAAGTAGACAAAACGCCAAAATGTATGTAAGCAAGTCCTGCTTGGCAAATCTGCTTAAGCTTACAGTGAAAAAATAGTATAGTGTGCTTAAAATAAGGAGCTCTCAGTCACACATACGTCTTTGGATGTTGGGAGGAAGCCGGAGACAACGTGCAAACTCCACACAGAACGATTCCCACCAAGAACCCTCTGATCTTAGCGTAACTGCTAAATGCTAATGTTCAGTTTGGTTCTGTCAGTGCTGCAGTTTAGTGTTTGGTAGTTATGTTTTGGTTGTTTTTGTTCTTTGCTCATTGTTCTACAGTATTTGCTGTCTTTTTTTGTCTTTGTCAGTGTTTCTTGCTCTGCTCTACAGAGTAAAGATCCCGGAGTCTGTCGGGGTTTTGTAGCTCAGTTGTGAACCGCGTTGAGATTCTAAGTACCAACAGTGTGCTGGAGGGGAAAATTGGGGGATTTAGGGTCACTGCTGAGCACTTCAACCAAATGAGCTTTACTGTGTGAGAGCTTTAGTGTGTGAACAGGCTCCATAATGAGCTGCTGGGAGCTTCACTTCACAAGCAAAGAGAGCAAACACAGCCATCATGGAGGGGAGTCGGCTCTGATAATGTGGGAGATAATGTGGTAGAAGCAGCCACTGTGTCTCAGCACTACTCTGAATCTGAGGACAGCTCAGCTGGACCAAGGCTCGCCGCTGCCCCCTGCTGACCAACACTCACACTGCAGCTTCCAGCCTCATGGGGACCAGCTCTGGGAGTCTTTCTTTACTTCCAGGCTTTAACTTGGAAGTGAGGATCCAGGGTTTTCCGAGATACTAAATAATAAATGCAACTTCTTGCATATTCATCAACAGGGTAGGTTGGTATTGGCAGTGTTGAATGACTAGAAATTATGTTTACCAATAATTACAACAGCATATAGATTTAGCAGGAAACATTATTATACTTTTTATCAACATCAGGTCTTTAATGAACGTATCTGCCAAGTGGCAAAATGTTTCTTCTGACCATGTCTTAAAAATGTTCACTGACAACATAAAGTATCGCATTAGTATTCCTACAATATCCACTTGTATTGCTATATCATGATGAAACCTTTTTAGGCACTCACAGCACTTGGTTGAGGCTCAGGACAGATAGTGGTCTTGGATAAATATTGAAAAACTCAAAAGTGACTTGAAGTTCAACACATACTTATTTTATTAGCATGTAACTGACATATCATCACCTTTAAAGCGGATCCATTCACATCCAGCAGTTACAGATCAGATCCTTCGTGTGGAGACGTTTGTGTCACCTGATGAATCGAAGTCCAGGACTCCGCCTCTGTCAGCTCTGTGTTTGGTCTCCACCACCTCTTGAGGGAAACATCTGGCTCTTTAGCTGCTAAACGCTGCACTATGTTCAGTAGAGACTAGCTGCTGAACACAGTGGAGCATTCAGCAGCTAAGCTAGTGTCTAACTGTGTTTGTCTGCTGTTTTCTGCTGAGCAGGGAGTGAACAGTGGCTCTGTGACAGCTGTTTCTCTGAAAATGATGCTCTGAGTTGTGGGCAGGACAGATGAACAATGAGCTGAATCTCACTATAAAACTACTACAAGACACTTGTTATTACACAAATATATCTGCTTAAAATTCAAAAGGTTAAATTCAGGTATAAAAACTCAAGTCCTGTTCAAATCTGGTCCCTTAAATTGGCTTGGTCAAATTCAGAGACTAAAATTCAAGATATGAAAATCAGACCTTAACATCTGGAGTAGCAATGAGAAGGAATCAAGCATTCTTCATGGCCATAATTTGCTTCCATAAACACCATTTTGGGAAAAAGCCTCGCGTACTAACAACAGACAAACAAAAGAAATGAAGCACAGCTGTACGTAGCTTTAACAGCAGAGACCAACACTTTTAGGCTCAATCGGCCTTTTGTTTGGACTCTGCCCTCATATTCAAATATTACACGTCAGCTCAGAATCTGATCTGTTTTCTGAGTGAAAGTATTGTAGAACACTGTTCATTCATGAGCCAACTGTCAGACCGCCATAACAGTTCGACAGCACGTTACTGTGGTAATCTGTTTAACTACGAAGCAGCTTGAAGCTTTAGACACATAAGACAGTGATCAACGAACAATCATCTCATATTTCTCATGATGTGATTGATTCCCCCTGAGGAAACATTCTGATCACGGTTTCCTTAT
This sequence comes from Gadopsis marmoratus, assembly GCA_036023855.1. Classification (NCBI taxonomy): domain Eukaryota; kingdom Metazoa; phylum Chordata; class Actinopteri; order Centrarchiformes; family Percichthyidae; genus Gadopsis; species Gadopsis marmoratus. Next base: position 4,470 of record JAVQJF010123543.1, on the reverse strand, counting down.
CATCTTGGAGCTCATGTGTATGTGGTGCAGCTGAGACAACATAGTTTAAAAGTCCGTTTTTGAATATAGGATGCATATAGTCTTAACGTGTTAACAACATTTTGCTGAAATTTACTACACATTGAAATATAGTCACTGAATTAAGTCAAATGTATTATTACCGGGTTGTTCTATGAGGTTACATCATGTGTCTATAAGTAAAGTCTTCAATATTTTTGTATTTCATCTTCAGTTCAAATACAAAATACAAGTTACAGCTGAACATATTTCAAATTTTATACCAAAGCATGACAGTCTTACAGACTGTTTTCTCTGACTGCAATTCAGGCTCTTTCACTGCTGCTGATGAGTTGTTGCCATGTTGGTGACATTTCTTTGCAGATGGCAGTGTCAGTCTGGCTGCCGGCCATTGGTCCAGGCTACTGCATGAAATTTGGTAAAGTCATTCAAGGTCCCCAGAGGATGAATCCTACTGCCTTTGGTGTTCCCCAACCGTTCCTCTAGCACCACCAGCAGGTCAAAGTATTAAAACGTCTACTGAATGGATTGACACAAAATCTTGTGCAGACATTTATGGTTCCCAGATGATGAGTCCTGCTGACTTGAGTGATCCTCTGACTTTTCCTGAGGTTGACATGTTTTGGTTTTGATTGAAGTGTCTCAGAAGCATAGTGCTCATAGACAACTGGAGGGCACAATGAGCACTATGGTTCTGAAACGATGTCTTGTTGTACCTCAGAAGGCAGCAGCAGGAGTAGCTCACAGCAATCACACACATTCTCTCCAGAAAATCTCTGCACATTCTAGTGCAAAATGATTGTGAGCATGGTATAAACATAATACCTGCTAAACATCAGCAGCCATTGTGAGCATGTTAGCATGCTGACATTAGCATATAGATCAAAGCACAGCCTCAGAGGATGTGAATGCAGGCTCTTAGTAAAATGAACGCACATTAATATTTCTAGAGCTCCATGTGATTACGATGCAGGCTCTCCCGTCCCACCCATTGCCATAGTCACTCATAGTATCAGAGCTTCATTGATAATGACTTTTGATTGAACTCACAGCTGTTACTGAACCGATGTTGGCTTCAGACTTTGTTAAACTTGCTTTCTGGAACAGGCCCTGGGCGTCACAGCCAGAAGGGCAAAGCATCATCACCACTGTCATCACCATTATTTCTAACCACAGGACATTTCTCTTGGTGTTGTCAGCAGCTGTGACTCAGGTTGTTCTCTGCATCAGTGTCTAGGTCATTGTTTATTTTTAGCAAGTCGCGTCCAGTCCCATCGATTCACCAAGTCCTTTAAAAGCTGCACGCTTCTCACAGAGAACAGCATCGTTTCCTGCCAGTGACACCACACAATATGTTGTTCCCTCAGCAGCATGAAGGAGGCGGACGCCATCAGCTGTTGTATGGAAACTCCAGCTTCTTAACAAGCTGTTGGGTTTTTGGCACACCATTCTATTTCCTGATAAAGTGTTGATTTCCTGCCAATAATTCAGTCATCTCTTCAGTTATATATGTGAATTATATCTTTAATATATAAAATCTAAAAAGAACTGACTGGGCCTTTTAACACTGCACTGACCAACACCAAAGTTACAATATATGATATGTCAATATTCATTTAAAGGGTACTTTTAGAGTTTAAAGGGTATTTACTGAGCAAGAAAAGTCACGTTTGCTAAAAACATAAACTACATGGCGACACGTATGTGGGCACCTGAACGTATGTGATAAATGAACATGTCATTCCAGAACCATGGGCATTAATCTGCTGAAACCTGGCTGCATGGGAGCAAATCCCTGCAGCCAGCGACCAGCGTGGAAAGCCTGAAAGCATTAGGGAGGTCTATGTTGGGGGAAAAGGTCTGGCTAACAGTCAGTCATCCAGTTCACAGCAAACGTGTTGCATGTGGTTGAGGTCAGGCCTCTGTGCTTTTAGACCACACTGGGCATATCTTTTCTTTATGGAGCTGGCTTTGTGCACGGGATCATTTTGTTAAAACAAGAGAGGCCAAACACAAACTGTTGATACAAAGTTGGGAACACTTTTGTGTAAAATATCATTGGATGCTGTAGCAGTGAGGTTTCCCTTCATTGAAACTGAGAAGCATTGCCCAAACCATGAAAAGGTATTTGGAGAGGGCTGTCCACATACCTTTGGCCAATTACAAGAGAGAGAATAATATTTCTCATGTTGCTCCAGTGGCTGGCAGAATGTTTGACTGTGTGTTGCTGCTCTCTGGTGGTCAAATGAAGAGTCCGCAGTCCATTTTAATTACAGCGCACATCATGTACTGATGCTGGCTTCATTTTGGCAATTAAGTAGACAAGAAATTATGCTGCAACAGGCCATTCAGCTACCAAACAGTAAGTAATGTTCTACCTAACTCTAACTTTTATGAGTCATTTTTTTGTTATTCTGACATGGTTTCATTTTATTTAAACCTGCACTATTATTTGTGTTGAGTGTTGCATTGTGGGACCACAGCTTCCACACAGGGATTTTGCTCTGACTGCCGTCATTTTACACAACCGGTCGAGGCAGGTGAGCGCCCACCCAGAGCCTGGTTCTGGTTCTGGTTCTTGTCACTGTCTCCTGGTGCTGCTCATGGTGGGAATTGTTGGGTCTGGACCTGCTTTATACTCTGAACAAGTGCTATGAGATAACTTTGGTATGATATGTTGCTATATATATAAAACTGAATAAAATCATCATCAGTCATGTTGGTTTTTTGTAATCTTCATAAATCTGTAGAGAAATCTGTTTGTAATGTGAAACCTGTTCACATTAACAAAAGGAAGTATAGTTCAAACTATCAACCTGATGGCTGAAATATGTAGATTATTTAGTGTGATGTTGTGAGACTGTCTCCCACAGAAGACCAGCAGCATCAGTCGCCCCGAAACAGCATCCGTTTAGTGACAAAGCCCCAAAGCAGCTGTAGTAATAATGGCGTGAGCCGCAAAGACCACGCAGGGAGGGGATTGGGAGGATGCATGGGTCTTTTTTTATTTGTTAATGGAAAATCAATCAAACTGCTGTTGGTTTATTCATTTTAAGGACAGCATCTGTTTTTGCAGATTAACTTCTGATGTCAGGTTGTGTTTTACTCAACATCAAATCAGAGTGAATTTAATTTGGCTTTTTTTTTTACATAGGTCAGCAGAAAAATATAGTTTGATTTCAAATTGAAAACAGGGACACATTTATTTACATTTATAAAACGAACTATGCTCAGAATAAGTTTCAACGTTTCAAAGTTTCAACAGTGAAATGCTTTTCTGGAGGACTCCTAGCCTGTGTCACTATATACACAATATAAAAGCACACTATAAAGTCAAATATCCAGTCAAAATGTGGATAAAAAAGTATAAGCATACTAGCAGAAGTTGGACATACATATGTAAACATACATATGTATGTTTCTGTGCATAGTGCAAGATGTCATGGTATGGATGTATATGGCAAGAAGAGCAGGAAGGATCCTCACATCTTAAATAACCACTGGTGCAGCCAAATGCTCTTAAAAGTCGCATAATAGATTCAATGGAGCTCACCTGAATGTGGTCAAAGGGTTCAACTGAGTGTAGAATAAATACACCTGCTGTATATCCAGGAGGTCCAGCAAAACATTCCAAGTAAGTCTGTGAAATGGTGATAGCAAAGCATCAGTCAGGGGGATGGATATACGAACATTTCCAACTCACAGAATATCCCCTGGAGTACAATGAAATCGATTATCAAGAAATGGAAAAGGAATGGCACAGCTGTCCAGCTGCGCAGCGCAGGAAGGATGCTTCCAAAATACCAATGACTACTCTGAAGGAGATACAGGCTTCTGCGGTGAGGAACTGCTCGCAGAGAATCTGCCACATGGCAGACTCTGAAGACATCTGGAGGAAGGTGTTAGGGTCTGAGAAGACCAAAGAAATAGGTTTTATAGCAAATCTCTTCAGAAACACAGCGTCCACGGTGACGCATGGCGGCAGCAGGTCCTGGAGGGCTTGTTAAAGTAGAAGGATGACTGAATGCAGACAATACAGGGACATCCTGGCAGAAACCCTGAAGCAACGCATCTGTGGCTGTTGACTCACGGTATCATCCCCCCAGAAACCTCAAGGCTGTAGAAGATGCAATGTGCTGACTTGAAAGGGGCGAATGTGTAGAAATAGTTTCAGTTTGACATGAAGGCACCTTACCCCCCCCTCTATATCTTCTTTTTTTCTCTCTCTACCCAACCGGTCGAGGCAGATGGCCGCCCACCAAGAGCCTGGTTCTGCCTGAGGTTTCTGCCTGTTAAAAGGCAGTTTTTCCTTGCCACTGTCGCCTAGCGCTTGCTCATGGTGGAATTGTTGGGTCTGTACATATAGATTTGGTTTGGACCTGCTCTATATTAACAAGTGCTATGAGATAACTCTGTTATGATATAGTGCTATATAAATAAAATTGAATTGAA
>JAVQJF010123536.1:0-36848 GCA_036023855.1 Gadopsis marmoratus | reverse complement strand
GTGGTGTGTGTGTGTGTGTGTGTGTGTGTGTGTGTGTGTGTGTGTGTGTGTGTGTGTGTGTGTGTGCTCGGTTGGCAAATACTGTAGTGTGCAAATGGATCTTTCAATGTCACATTGTGGTTGAAGGTTCATCATTTTAGCAGCCAAGATAATTCACTTGCCAATGTGTGTGTGTATCTGTACTGCGCATGGATTGATGTGAGGGGGAAGACCTGCAGTCTGCATCAATCTGTAATCTGCTTCATGTGATCCATCGGCACTGATTATTATGCATAATGAGTAAAGACAGTTTTCTTGGAGTTTAGATGTGTCTGCTCGGGTTACAGTGCAATCTGTGCAATTAGAATGGTTCATAGTAGGGAGTTCCATTACTTTAACCACTAAAGTGAAGATCCAAGACCCTCCCTGGTCAGGAGAGTCATTCACCTCTTCAGGATGTCTTCCCTATCAGATTTTCTTTCTACTTATCCTTGTTTATCTAAATTACATTTCTGGGTTCACTGAAGTATTTTATTATAAAAAGTCTTGTAATAATTAAACGTATTAAAGGATCTTTAATTCTTAGCTCAGAATGAATCCATCTGATTAATAACAGCATCCGATCAATGCAATGTAATCTTCAACCCAAGCCAGCATCCATTTTGGATTAAAACGTCCCAACGTTTATTCTGTCAAAGACAGACATTTCACTTGATCGCATTTTAATATTTGACTCCTATACGTAATTTTTCTACCATAAACCTCTTTGTTAGAAAGGTCAATAGGTTAACTTAATGAAAATGTTATCCCTAGATTTTCATTTCATGTCACTAAAGGTGTAAGATAAATTCATGCCTCATTTTATTTTTCTTTATACGTTTTTAAATCTGTTTTGCCCTGAAAAATCTGTCATGGAATCTTTGACTTCACAGTAGCTAAATCGGTAAAATGGCAAAAGTTGATATTTAGGGCCTATGTTGGCATTTCTGGTTTTCTGTGTAATAAAGTATGAAAAAGCACAGTACAACATGACACTCTGTGGACATGCTGGGATTAAAATATTGACAACAGACTGTGTTTCCTAACCCTCCTGGCCGTTTTTCATACAGTCTTGGCAGAAGTCTGGCAGAGGTCATAAATCACGTCCTTTAGTATCCCGGATTCTTTTCTTGCCGCAGGTTTCTTGTCGCCAGTCTTTAGCAAGCCAAATATGAAAGCTGCGACCTCGCCGTTGCCCTCCACACCTGTTCTGGTGAATCTCGCTCCTAGTCGAGGTATTAGGCAAAGACAGGACCTAGTTCACTCTGCACTGGGAGCTGCAGCAGTAATCTATAAGCATTAAACCTAAAATGTTGTCTGATGACTATACTTTTATTTATAGTCTCTGAATTTATAGTTTAAACCGTGCAAAATCAAGAACCATCAACTATGGAATTATTTCCTTTCTTGGCTTCCGTACTGAATGAGGCCAAACAAGCAATGGAGCATATAGTGACAGGCTAAATGCGTACTTGAAAGTTTAGTGATTGTGAACAAGATTGATCCATTAACATCCATTCACCGGTTGCATTTTTCCAAGACTTTTCCGTCTCTCTGGGGATTCAAATTCTGTTCTCAGCATCTGACGAGGAATAATATAACAGTGGAATATCCCACTTCTGTTTTTCACACTTTCATACATCAAAGTCATAGAAGGAAGCCTATAGTCCAAAGAGGTCACAACCATCTCAACGATTTATCAAAGTGAACAATGGTGTGACTTCGTCGAACCAACCCACGCCACGTCGGCTGTCATCGCCGCAGCCTTGGTTCCCACACGTCAGCGAGGAGAAAGAAACGAAAAATGAGCCCTTTGACACATTTTACAGGCCAGGTTTACAGAAGTCCTCATCCTTCTTTAAGCATATCCTGTTTGAGTGAGGGGGGTCATGCACACTTTGACCCTCGTGAGCTATCAGGGTTCCTGTCTAGGCTTCAGTTAGGAACTGAATGGCAACAGTGGACGTCCCTGTCTGGTACCTCATTTTAAACTCATGCCATGGATTACACCATCACTTGTCTTATTTTTAGCTTGTATGGGACAGGATGCCTCTAAAGAACACACACCCTGTAACACCATTTATTACCAAAAGCTCTACTTTGACATTTTCCATGCAATTAATCCTCTCGTTGATAAATCCTCCTGTAAGAATGATCAGCGCGAGATTACCAGACTTTAATTACACGTATTTCATCTTCACAACATAAGGCAAAGCTATCGTACTGTAAATCACCTGAAAACTTCCATGGGCATCATTTTGTCCATTTCACAGTTTCCAAGTATCCCTCTCTTGGTCTAGCAGCTTCAATTTACATAAAAATGAGCCTGCCTCCTGCGAGAGTGATGCAGCATCTGTGCTGATCAGAATTAATTGAAATCTGTAATGTTGTGCAGCAGCGCTAATTCGCCGTGTTACTAGCAGCATATAAAGAAGCATTATGCTATTTAGGGACGTCTATTCACTACCCCTGATTGAGACATGAGCTAAACACTTAACTGTGCTGCAGCAGTGATGGCTGCTTCTGTTGTTGGGTTTGTAGCACCAACTACCACGAATTAAAGTTTATAAAATACATATATACAATACAGTTTACAGTAGCAATGTATGAGTTGCTATTTTGTCATTTACCTTGAAAATCCATTAAGAATCGAGTTAAAAATTATAATATTATATTATTAATTTTATACAATTTTATCTATCATATTTTTCCTGCAGTGTTTTCAGGTATCCTGCCTTGTGTCAGATTTCCACACTAAAGACTTTCAGCTCATATATACAATGAACACCTATTTTTAAGTGATTATACAGTTTTAACAATTCAATTTCATACAAAAGGCTTTGTTGGCATGAAAGTTTCAAAAACACTGTTGCCAAAGCATCAAGATATAATTTGTCTAAATAGTTGGACTATACACAATAACAGTAATATGAATGTTAACAGTAACACATTAACGTCTACCTAGAAACAGATAACCGTAGAACAGTAACTTTTGTAATAATATACAATTCACATATCTGATACTGCCTACTAGTAGTCTGCTCTTTGTGGATTCCTGTCAAAGCAACGATGCCTTGTTAAAATCCACTGTATTTTACTGCAAAGCAGAGAAACGCAGAGTGGTGCTCCTGTCTCTTAGAAACCATCTTTAGCTGAGCGTAAATTGTACAGACGTTGGCTTGCAGAGAGCAGGGCTGCATAAGCACTCAGGTTAATCTGGCAGCGGCCCCTGAAAGATTCAGCCTTCAATTTGTTTGTGCTAAAATAACAGAATTTTTAAATATGCACCTCTAAAGCACAATATCACCTGACAAGATAAGACCTTTAAGGGGGGGGGGGGCCTGGTTTATTTTGTAATCCCAGTGCCCTGTCTTGAAGACAGTCAAAATCAGACATTGCACGTGAGGGTGGGAGAAACGGTGGGTTAGTGGGTACCCTCTTGCTAATTTCAGCCAAGACAAAAAAGGAACTCGTACCTGAGAGAGGGGCAACTTCTGTCGCATGGACGTGGTTTGGCTCTGAAAAGTCTGACACGGACCAGAAAACCAAAACGTTTTTTTGCAAATGATGCCGCAGACAGGTCCCCACGACAGACTCAAACACCACTAACCTCCTCTTTTACCACCTGCGCAAGAATCATGTCAAACAGTATGTAGAGAGTCTACAGATGAGAGCCACAAAAGTACAGTCGAGTGCTCGACACAAACCCCAGACTCAGACGTTGCCCACCGGCACAAAGCTTCTAAATAAAGGAGAAAAATGATAAAATATGAGTAAGTACCTGTTATTTGTCGAGCATATAATTCAAAATGCAATAAGAAATAGGTCGTATTGGGAAATGAGATTTTGGTCATATTGCACAGCCCTACTGACAACAATAGAATTTTTTGTTGAATGTTGCACATTTTTTGACATCAAAATGGCCAATTGTGGAAGCGTTGATTAAAACCAACCTTCAAAATCATCATGTGTCAAACCCCAGCTCATATGACTTTGAATGACGAGCCTTCTGGTAATTGCCTCAAGCAGCATATTCATAGAAGGACACCAAGCACCACGGCAGAGGCAGCGCCTGTGACACTGTAACACTGTGGGATCAGTGGGACAATTGCACCCATTTATTCCAACTTAATCGGGAGAAGTGGATGTGAGAGGTGATGGGAGAGGGGGAGTAGAGGAAGGTGGGGAGGAGGAGGCCTCTACAACTAACGGGATTTGACTCTTAACCCACGTGTGCATTAGGTGGGCGATGATCTGTAAAGCTGCACTCCGCTGGGGTACGCTAGCGAGTCTCTTTTATGCCGTGATCTATTGCCCCGCTTTAGCTCCGACGATCTATCACATGGAACTGGCAGTAACGGATGAGAATGATCTGCTGGAAAAACTCTCTCATTTGTCTCTGTCGCAGCCAGTGAACTAGAGGAGACGCTAATACAGGGAGACGGCCCGGGGAGGGGATATAATTATGTCTCTGCACTCTTCTGCTCGCTGGCAGAGTATGGAAGGCATATTAGGATATAATAAAGCCAGGCCTCGCTTCCCTCCTTTCTGCTTTGTTTCCACCACTTCCATTTATTTTTTCCCAGTATATTTTCTTTTTCACTTGCTATCTCTTGACCTCTGTCTATTTATGTGTCTCATGTCATCCTCCTCTTACTGTGACTGTTTCCCCTTTTCTATAATCTCTCTCTTTCTCAGCCATGAGCAGCACTCCCTACTTCCACCTTCTTCCACTCACTCGCACTTCCACCAGCAATGGCTTGCCACTTTAGCTTTTTATGTTTTCTACCTCCAGAAGACCTACAATCTATACCTGGTGGTAATATTATACTAGAAAAACAAAAATTACAAAGATTTAGAATGTCTTATTTGGCCTTAACACGTCATTCTCCGATACTGCAACAAAGTAAAAGCAGAACAAGATGTGCTAGCATTATCATTATTGTGCTTACACTCTGGATGCTGTTTGTTTACGTGACAATAAGAAGACTTTTTGAATTGTTGCAAGCAATAATGTTCTTGCAAGGCTGTTGCATGTTGCAAGGCTTTAACTTCACAATGCAAAGATCTTTAGCCTGTGTTAAATCATGGGAAATAGTCATTGAGTAAGCCCGAGCTGAGAAAAACACATGCTTTGCAGGCAAGATGTTGTTGGTGTTGTCAACATATTAAGTCCAAATGTCTAATTCAGGCCCAAAACATGTGTTTGAGTGCAGCACGGAGACATGAAGCTTGTAGAAACAGATCCATTTTAAACGGGAGGTTCACTTCATTCTTGGCAGTGATCCTAACCAAAACATGCGTTAAGCCAGCTCAGATAAGATAACCTCAGATCTTGGGAACACAGAACTGCCATTGAATCTTAAATGCAGTGCAATCTTTTTGCACACAAATACAGTTTCACTTGGATTTTACTAAAAAGGACTTTTTGTAATTAATAAATTGCCTATAAAACATCATGTTTCAGGAGATGCATTTGCAGTTAATTTACTGCAATGACTGATGCAACAAATACAACACTATGCATGAAAATCAGACATTTCCCATGATTTACAAATTCAGACCCTTTAGTTTTTTGATTCTACAACAGCATCGGTTTTTCATTACAAGATGACAGGAGAGGAAGAAGAAAACTACGGCAGAAATGCAGAGCTCTGTTCAGATCACCATTAAGAGTGGATGTCTGTTATCACTTAAGCACAGGAATAACAGTGGATATTTTTTACTTTACAAATTCCAGACATGACAGATTCACAAACGAAATAAATCCATGACAATCATAGAGCATTTAATTGCAAATCTCTGAAGGTCTCCAGGCGATCCTGCTGCAGTATGAATGAGGTTTGACTCAACAGGCTTTTTGGAGAGAGGAACAAATGCACAGGACTTGGAGCCAGCTCTCCTCTGTGTCTGGCCATCCGGCCCGAATTGCATTTCTCTCTGGGTTCCAGTTTGGATTTGGTGATAACTGCTGTGGCCAGGCAGCACTTGGACTCTGACTGCAGGCCGACGGCTGAGCCAGAGCTGTTGCCTCCCATCTGGGTTGCGGTAGACAAGGCTACAGGCATCGCCTTAAACCCAGAGACCAGGCTGAGTTGTGTCAGCTGCAAGCCAAAACATTTTTCCTGGTAACTGATAAAACACTTCTTCGTGAAGGATTTTAAATTTGGTGTTCTTGGCACATTTTGTCGGACAGTTCTTTCCTCTAGTCCAAATAAAGTCACGAATTCCAAAGAAGAACGAGGTGGTTTGCGTTAGCTTATAGGAGCCCCTGTGTCTGAGCAAACAGAGGACATACAAATCCCAATAAAATGATGCCACAGTGCCGAGCAGCCCAATCGATTGACAGGTCGTCACATGCAGAAACGCCACAGCAAAGATGTCATAACAAAAAGAAACCCTCACACGTTATGTCCGTTATTTATGTTCTAAAACACGAAAACATACATGCTAATTTGCATGTATGGGTGAAATAATAGAAACAAGTTGTAGCACTCTTTTTGCAGAATTTTGACTCTCTTACTTAGAGGATTGTTTCCAGTAAACACAGCGAGATCTGCCTCTTAACCTTCAAACAGACTAAGTGCCTATTGTAAGTGTCATGTTTGAGGGAAGACATCCGCAGCCTGCCTGGTGAGTCAGCTACCCTGTCGCCTATTAAAGCTCCTGTAGGCAGGAAACAACCACTGTGTTATGGGCATAGTTCCTTCCTAAAGCATGGCACAGTGGCACACAGGAGATCTCCAGGATGTGTGTGTGTGTGTGTGTGTGTGTATGCAAGTGTATGCATTTGCGCTTGGAATGTCTGTATTTATATATATATGTGTATGTGTGTGTGTGTGTGTGTTACCATGCATGCTTGTGTGTGCGTGTCTTCTATGGCTTCATAGTCACACACGCACTTATTTACAAATGATTGTTTTAGGCTTTACCGTATGTTTGCTTGTATTATATTGTAGCTTATGTCCTTGCGTGGGTGTTTCTTTGCAATATTGCTCTCGAATCTGTGTTTGCCTGTGCGTGTTGTTTTCTGCAAAAGGTTCACTGTTGTTCATGTTTCTTAACTAGATAGCCCTGTGATATTATAGTTGGAAACCCAGGTAACGTTAAGGTTAAGGCAAAGGTAGAAAAAAAAAAGTTAAAGACTTTGTGGTGATGGTGGTGGGTGGGTCTTTGGATAGGGGTTGGGGGTGAGACAAACCTCAGTGAAGTGTATAAACACTTATCTGTATCATTCATTGACGGGAATGCCGCACAACTTCCTCTCTTTGGAGCTATTTTGGAAAAAGACGTTTCATTGCTAATACAAAATTGTTTTGTGTGTGTGTGTGTGTGATCAGATGGAGGATTTCCTGTGAATCAAAGGAAAACACGTCACACATCTGTCATTTCAGTAACGAGGACTGATTTAATCCCTCTGCACTGTTTGTTCAAGTGGCCAATGTCACTGTCGAAACGCTTTTGTAAAACATACACTCTGAATGCGCAGGTATTCCCACAGATGTGTGCGCGTGTGTGTGTGTGTGTGTGTGTGTGTGTATGTGTGTTCACAAGGGGGAGAAAACAAGGGAGATTGTAAATGCAAGCCAGAGATACTGTAAACTGGTATGCGTGAAAATGAGCAAGAAAGGAGACAATATTGAGGAAAACATCAATACAAAGAGGAGAAAACAGCAATAGGTTTTGTGCTAAAATGTGTTTGCCCTAAAGTTATGTTTCTCTCAGCGTGTCTTCACCTCAGTTCCATGCAAGAGAAGAAAATAACTAAATCATCCCAGTTTCTGTGGATTTCTGTTCCCTGTTTCTGGCTTTTCACACACTTAAACTGCATTTCCAAAACATTTCACGGGAATACTAAGAATGAAAAGAGACTCTTAAAAGCAACCTCGCAGCTGTCTTATTAAAATCTGAGCTCCTGGCTTGTTGGTGATCTTATCATCTCAAACCACAAGCATCAACTGATGCTGCAAGGACATATAAGGACTAAAAATTAGCCTGCTTGTCACTTATTAATTGTATTTCCTGCATGATCGTTTCTATGTACAGAGGCTTAATAATAACATATACAAAGGACAAATTCAAGAGGTACGATTTTCTGCTGCAACAAATTCCTTAATTGTGGTTGCATGAAAGTGAAGAAGGAGAGTGTCAGGAGGAGAAAGGGGTTAAGCGAGAGCGAAAGAGATATTTGGGACAGAAAAGCAAGCAAAAAAAAAAAAAACAGGATGCATTTATGGAAAGTTGAAAAAGAGAGAAAATGAAAAACAGTTTGCCAAAGCGCCAAAGAACAGATAGAGAGAGGGACTGTGAATCAGAGAGTGGAAATATGTTTCAGACAAGGTCAGGGAGACGAGGATCTACAACACGAGGGAAAGGGGGAGTGTGTGTTCAGCCCGTTAAACAGCCTCTTTATGCGACCAGCAGCGCTGTGTGACAGTTTGTTTGTGGAGTTGTAAACACGCTGTGGTGGTGGTGGTGATGACGGCAGTGACGTGCCGGCTGCTTCGGAGGGGACGCTAGCCTGCCAAGTGACCGCCTGCCTGGAGGCACGTTACCTTAAACGCCCTCTGCTAGATTAGTGACTTATTGTTGTGTGTCATGTTCCATCACTCATCTCACTCGTCTCCGAGCTGTTTTTCTTTCTTCGCCCATAAACACCCTCCACATCCCCATTACCTTGGCTTGCTGGCTGACTTACATGGTTAGATCATTGTAAAACAATGACACTGTTAAAGTTCTTCGAGATGTTTTGAAAGGAAACTGTAGGAGCATGTGTGGTAGTACTTGCATGTGTTTTGTTAAAATATCTCATCCAAATGACTACTGATCAAAAAACAGAAATGCACAGCACAAAAATAAGTGAATAATTTCTTAGCAATGCTTTACAGAAAACCTACAAAATTCTAGTTTTAATAGGAGTCGGATGGACAACTCATTATTATTAGCCATAAACTCTGCCAGCAACATGTCCTTTCAGCCCCTTTTCTCTTCTTCTGTCTGAAATAAAGGTGCTATTGATGCAAACATTTTGAGTGATATGCCATTGTATCATAATTTTCACTGTAAACTACCAAACCCAACACTGGAATAGACAGCTTGGCTGGTGTAGCAACAGTAATGAAGTCAGACAAGACTTAGCGAACAGACACAAACCTTGTGATGCTGCTGTCTGAAACAGAATGTTACTCTAAACGCAAACTCAAAGGATGGATTTGACAGTGTTTACAAGAAACATTCGTATTGTAAAGGTATTAGAATGGCCAAGAAGAAGGTCCAGGATTGTGCCAGTGGTTTTCCACAGTCCGAAGACATGTTGGTGAATTAGAATGGCTACACTGTCCACTGGTGTGACTGTTAGTGTGAACTGCAACCTGTGTGTGTACCATGTTCCCTGCCTCTCGCCTGATGTCAGCTGGGATACCCTCCGGCCCGAAACGAAAAGATAAGCAAATGGGTGGAGGAAACAAAGTGCAGTCAGTACAAGGGTAGATGAAAGTGCATCTTAACATGCAATTTATTGCAATAGAAGTAAATAAACAAATGTAACTAAATAGAAGATGTCTATGACAGGGCCACGTTTTTGGGTACCACGCGAAATATAATTTCACACGTAAATCTGAAATTAGCTGCGATTTAAACTTGAACGGTGCCTTCATTAATCTTCTTCAGTGAACTCTGCACTTTCCCTTTAAGGATGGCTGCGGGTTAGTGGGGAGTTTTCATTTAAGGAGATCACTTCTCTCTGGGTCTATCCTCCCTCTCCACTGTTTAGTTCCGCGTAGCTCCTGAAGTGGCAACAGCTCTTAGGTAACACTGATCCTCAAACCCCATGTCCACGCCTCTGCACTTGACCTGAATGTGTCCTTGGAGATCACCAGTCAATTAAGTGCCCCTGCACATATATATATATATATATATATTTTTTTTTTTTTTTTGTTGTTGTTTTACCCTGAGAGTAGAGGGGAGCTCGGTTTAGCCTTCTGCACTGCTCCTCCGCTAATTGGAACCAGGATCTGTAAAAATGGGAACTTAAGTAAAACATGCCATAAAATTCTGAAGGCTAACCATAAACTAACCAATTTCTTTCATTCTTTTAAAGGGAACTCTAACTGAAACCTCCACGTAAACTTTTACGAGGATCCCTGGGGTCACCCGTAAACCCGTTAATAGAGATGAGATATGAGCGGGACGCTTGGGCCTCCCATTTCGTTTGCATTTCTTTCTCTCTCTTTTTTTCTGCCTCCCGTTCCATTGCATTCTTGGAAGAGGTCAAATGCTGTTCGGAGGCAAACACTGCCAAGACTCCGCTGTCGCTTTTATCAACGAGCAAAATGAAAATTCCATCCACGTGGACAGATTTGAGCGGATAAGTGTCGACGCGTTCGAGCCGTCGGCCCATTTTGTCCTCCCCACCCTCTCACTCTGATTGAGGCAAGTTTTGGTGCAGAGGTCTGAAAAGGTGAAGCTCACACTGTTTTAGTGTCCATCGAGCAGCGAGGTCTTTCTTTCATGTTCAGCTTGAGACAATTCATTAGCTTCACTTACCATGTGATTGACAAACTAACATTTTCAGTGACTTTATCAGCATGAAATATAAGGAAAAATACATTTTCATCCTCACTCTGTAAGCTCTGAAACTCTATTTGCAAATATTATATGAAGAAAACAACACTGAGGATTAAAATCTGATGGTTAGGATTTTAACTAAAGTAGAGCACATCCAGCATAACGACAGGTACTGTATGTTGACAGTGTGAGGGAGCTTAAAATCCCTCTAGACAATAACAAAAAAACTAGACAAAGATCTGTGTCTGACTGCTCTGGCAGGCCTGTAATCCTGCTAAAAACACTCTGAGGAGATCTAATCAGTCTATTTGGTAGTCCATTTTGCAATATCAAACACATATTGGGGTTTTCAGCATTATTATAAAGCACTGCAAATATAATTACCTTGACATTTTATTGGTGCTTTATTAAAGATAATAAACTCATTCACTTGTGGTCTCATGGACCTTACACAATCTTTGTCCAAGTAAAGCATAAAAGAGGGAAAAAAAAGAATAAAAGAGTCCTGGACTGCTGTGAGTGTAGTGTTGGGAATCATTATCTACTTAAATGCTGAAGCCTTGGTCTCCATGTTGCTTTACTCAAAGCATGAGCTGCGTTTCATATCCCGTTGAGACTAATGAGAACAGTCCTGGGACCCGTTGTGGTTATTTTGACAAATTGAGCCTGTAGATGTTTTTCCTTTTACTCTCCCATATATTGCTATCTAAATCACTACTCTTAGTGTAATAGAGATGATTTGGATCTTTAGTTTTGTGCTTTCTGGGACCGAATTATAATACAGAGCATTGTAACCGCATATGCTGGGAGTGAAGTAAGTGGTCACTGACTCAGAGCAAATCTATTAGCGGAGGAATGATGGCGGTGCTGAAAAATCTGACAAAACAATTGGTTAATTTTACAAATGGTAATGATTTCTTTAAAGTCAGATGGCCCCTCCGGGCAACCAAAATATAGGCCTCAGTAAAACGTCATGTCACGAGAGTTCATGAATCTCTGATGTCTTTGGTCGACAAGACAGACGCCCACATTTTTTAGTGCAATGCTAAGGTCTCAAGTTACGCTGTAGCCCGAGCCAAGCAACGGCCTGAGACCACCCTTCAATTAATCTTACCCTTGTAGCGGCTTATAATTTGCCATTACAAAAGCCATTAAACCTGGGAGCCTGATTCAGAGCTCCTGGGACTGCTTGGGAGGAGGGGACGTGGATCGGACAGGCCTCCAGTTGGCCCCTTGGACCCTGGACGAGCTCCTTTCCAGAAAACAGACAGGTACTTAAAAACAGGGTGAAAAGATCACCTTAAAGAAAACAAGGATGATTTATGGGGAAAAATGAGGGCCCTTTAGGCCGCTTTCATCTGGGTCTGATTCAGGTCTTCAGTGAGCCATTAACCCAAAGGACAACTGTCCACCAGCAAAGTGAGAAATGAAGTCCCCCTGCGCCGGTTCAGACAAATGTTTGAGCCGCTGCAGAAAATTTGGAGTGGTTGGGATGCAGGGCGTAAATGTTGTTAGGTTTGGTCCAAAATCTACTGATCTAATCAGTGATTCAGTAAGCAGATGCAAATAACATTTACACTTGCATCTTTCCTTTTGGACTTATATATCAAATCCAAGACAATCACGTATAGAGAAATGTTATATACAGTAAATACTTAACATTTTTATAGGACGGCAGTAAAAGTCGACGTCAAACACTCAAACAGAAGAAAAGGTCAAGTAGGGTAGGTCAAACTTAATCAGAGTCAAGTCCAAGTCCAGAACCAATCTCTGCCATAAGGAAAACACAAAGTAAGTAAAACAGGACTACTCAACCAAAGAAAATGGAGATAGCACATCTCAATGATTTTACCAGTTGGAACTACTGCACCAGATTTGATGTTTTTTGGAAAAGCTCTTCAGTGAGCCGCTCGTCTCTGCCTCATGCACGTTTTGCAAATACTTCTCCATTTAGCACGCACCAGTGCCAGGCTAGGAGGGTTTGCCACATCAGGCAACCACGTGCTAGGAATCTTGACAACTACATGGACGTGTTCAGAAGTCAATTTGCTTTGCTTTTCTGTGATTAATCACATACTGTACCCGACACAATATGAAACATAGTGATGCAATAAATCTCAACCATCTGCTGCTACAGCAGGTTCGCACAAACACTCAACGCATTTCACAGAAAACAGGAGCGCCGCTTAAGCTGTCATAGTGAAGAGAAGGTTTCTGTGAAAGTTAGATAAAATAAACTACTCCGTGTCTGTAAGACCTGGAGAGAATACAGGGCGCAGATTTATAAGCGCCGAACAAACCTTTAGAGTAAGCAAGGGCAGATCCGCAAGAGACATTTTCAAGCAGAAGACGAATTGTGTCACTACATGACAGTTTGTATTCTTCATATGAGAACTGAGAGCAGTGGAAACTTGAAGTATCACCATGTTAGACGTACGTAACTACTACTAGCTGGTGCTACAGCTTCCAAGGATGGTCATGTGTTCACACATATCACTGTGAAATAGGTTTCCTGCTAAGAATCTGCCAAAACAGCTGGACAAAATTATGAAAGCAAATTTCAAAACGGGTGAACGTAAAACCTGGATTTTGCAAATGTGTTCTGCACTTAGAAAATGTGTTACTACATCCTCTACAAAGCTTGGCTCGCTGATTGGGAATTTCTCTGCTGGCTCATTAATATCGTCATCAATGAACTTCCATACAGGTCAAACAAACTATCTCCTGTTAGGTCTGTAACAGATACTTTTGCCATTCAGGATCAGGCTTTGCAGGAAGTGGTATGGTGGACATCCCTTCCTATGCACTTCTGATTTAGGCGTAGCAATTACGTTGTCACGCAGCCGCCAAAGGTGGGTATAAATAATACAGCGCTGGATGGGAAGGCCGGAGCACCGGTGCGGTTCGTGGCAAGTACAAAGCCCACACCTGGCCCCGGAGTGAAATCAAATCTATCCTGAACTCTGTCTTTCTTCTCATTTTGCTTTGGCAGTTTTCCGTGAGCGGAGTTCTGGGTCAGGAGTCAGGAGGAGTGATTTGAGTTCAGGTCACACACACAGACAGTTTCACACAATAATGTGTTTCAAAGCTGTTGCAGCGCAGGGGTAAAAGGAAACCACGTGAAAATGCTTTATATTTTTCAAAAGAAATCTCAGCATCATTGCTTAGATCCCATTTTTTAACACAGTAACAGCAGCTCAGTCCTGTTAATCCACTATTTTTCATACAGTGCATCTTGTGAGTCATTTATAGTTACAGAGGCTGGACCTTCACTGGTAATGTGCTGTAATCACTGGCCATTAAACCACTTTCTATGGATTAACACCCACTGAAACCTCTGAAAGTCATTGTGGGTTTCTTTTTTTTTTTAAAGAAGATCAATAAACCAATTCCTCTTGGTTATGTTTTCCTTGTCTACAGCAATCAGTTCAGTGCTGATTAAATCACAACAAATTATCTCCCTGGGATTTATCTTGCCTAAATTGAGTTTCTTTCACCCTCCTGGACACGGGAGAGTGGGCTGGGGAGAAGTAATCATTCATTAACCTCTGACCTGGAAGGAGTGTCAATTGAGTCCACCCCAACCCCCAACCCCCAACCCCTCTCCCCGAGTGCCCAGCCATGGCAAATTGACAATTTATACGCTGCAGCCCGTACTTTATTAACCTGGCCACTTGATCAGCTGGTAAAGCGAGGATTACATGCGTTGAAGTGCGAAAATTCTTTGTGCGTGTTTTCTCCTTCTTTGACTTTCAGGGCGACGTGGAAACAGACCAAAGGAAAACAGTGGGTGAGTGGAGGGTTTGCATGTGAAAACACAACTCGAGCTTAATTTATGGAGTGTGACCAGCTCAAAGGGATGGACATGTACATCATCTAATCTGTCATTGTGGTTCTTAGCTGTCTTTCTTTCTTTCTTTTTGAACATCACATAGCTGTTGACCCAGTGTGGAGTTTTCAACCTCAGTAGGGTTTGATGTCTTCATATGGTCACAGTAGGAGTGATAAATTACAGAAGACCTTTTTTTCTCTGTCCACCACATGGATGTCTTTATGACACGTGTAACCACGCATCGGCTTTTTCCACCTTCAAAAGTGTCCAAACACATATCATCCGCAACCAGTTTGTCACAGTAAGTTGCCAAACGATTATCTAATGTTGTGCAGCACCGGCCTTCTTCTGATTAAAACTCAGCGCCTTCTGTTTCTACTTTTTACAAAACAAAGAAAATGAGACCACCAAAAAACTCTAACGCTGGAAAAACTACCAACACTGGGTGCATGAATGCTATTTTATGGAACACTGCATACTCCAACATCAGCACGCCAATCATTGTGCATGAAAATGAAAAGTAGAAAAGTAAGCCATGAAGGTATTCCCTCAGACTCTAGAAGCATTACCTTATGTATCGATTGTGTGGTCAGTGGTCTTGTGATATGAGTCATAACGCTATTTCTGTCCCTGCACGGTAGCAATAAACACAACCAAGCTGCCCCGAGATCTTTCCGTCTGACATTATTAGGAGCTACAACTGTGTGAGACTCAACATGGTGTAAAAACAAACCAAATGTCAGCACGGCTGCCCAAGCGCCTCTGCTATAGCCAGCAGCAAATGTAATGAAAGCTTGGAAGGGTCTGTTAGTACGCCGCTGACCTTTAATACATTTATTGTTCTCCTGACATTTCTTCAAGATGGAGGAGGTGAAAAACGGAATGAGGTGCTAAAGCAGAAATCAGGATTTTCAACTTCCATCTGCCCCCGTTAGAGAATGACTTTCATCGATCCGAACTCTTGGACTTTACTGAGGGTCGATGCTCTGTGATTGCCAACACTAACTAACTTGCTGCTGCTCTCTCTGTAGACGTGATAGAGGTTTTATTAGCTTTTGTGTCACTGTAGTGTTACTGGAAGATGAAAGGGGAAGAACTTCTACGGTTCTGCTCACTGGCCTGTTTTTCGCTTCTTATGGAACAAAATACTTTAAATTGGATGGTGACATAGACAGTGAAAGACATAGACAACTATGTATTTCACTGTCTATGACGTCACTGTAAATTAGCAGAAAAAACATGCTAACAAAACCATTAGCCTATTTAAAAGCCTCGTCCTAACGAGGTATACCTTTTGTGCTTCACAAAAACAAAGAAATGTCATGGTCACATCGCCTAACGTTGTGTCAGACAGCATTCATGCTGTTCGTGCATCAACTATCATCCTCGGCACCAGCATTCTCAGAAGCTATGCGCCTTGACTGACATACAGCTACAGGAGGTATGGAGGTAAGCTAGCTGAAGAACACGCATGATATTACAGCTTCTGTGTTCATATCTATTGTGATTTTTACTGACTCAAGTCTTGTCATTTATGGAAACCTGCAGTTGCTCCACTGATATTTTAACCCATTTCAGCCAATGAGATTTGGCAATAAGCATTTTGCATTTGAACATATTAGTGGTGTTCCTCTCTTGAGAAGGTTGCATTTGACTTCACAGCAGACTAATTTGGGACAACGTGGATGTTACATATTCAAACATGTATATCTTTCATTGGTTATACTGGTTTTTGCAAAAAAGCAAAAAAGAAATAGAATTGTCCTCTCAAACATTACTCAAAATGTTGTGAATGTATGGCACAGTCACTCATGTTCTTCCATGTAGACTGTTGGATTATGTTTTGAGGACTGGCCTTTATGTATTGGAAGATTTAAATGTATTGTGCTATGTCATCAGCATTCGTGGGTGAGGCTTATGTCAGAAAACATCTCACGCCTGTCTGCTGGGCAGTCAGCCTCCGAGAGGAAGTGATCTAGTAAGAAGGGGGAAACAGCTGCTTAATAATTCAGGACGCTGAGATTAAAAAGTGAATTTGCTGGGAGCGTTATTAAAAGGCGGAGTAATTACTTCAGAACTCCGTGTCACCGCTTCAATAAGAGGCGCCTAATTTGGTTACCGCCACTTCACACGTAATTGGTGAAGATGAACAATGCCTTGCACACAAAGAGAGGGCCTACTGCATAACGTCCGCCACTGCACACCAGAAACCTCGGAAAATGATAACTGGAATCTGGCATGTTATTTGACACAGCGTTAGAGACCTGCTTGTGCGTGTGCATTTATCTACGTATGCCTCTGTTATTAAGAGAGAGTCTTGTGTTGACTTGATCTTTCTTAAGGAACTCTGGTGATCTCATTCCCGTTGATGTATAACCCTTTTATTTTCATTAAAAAAGTGAGCTTTAATTAATATATTTTCCCCAAACGTATCCAATGTTTGAGAAATGATGGAGAAAATGCACAAAATGTAAACAAAATATGCTTGTTAAAGGATAATCCATCGGCGCAATCTAATGCAGAAGAACTTGGATTTGGAGGATACTGAAGGGTTCACTAATTTCTTATGGTAATAAAGATAATAGTTTGGAAATGAGCTCATCAGAAGTGCATCACTCAGGCCGGCTGCTTTCCTTTAGCTTGACCCTGTCAAATCAACGGTGTACGTGTATGTATGCATCCATATTGGGACTGGACTCCTTCCCTCCACAGGCACTCCATCACAAAACAGAGGGAGTTGCTACCAGATGGTTAAACAAACACATCGCCCAACTGCCCATAACTCAAATCCACTTAGCACCCTCTTGTCAACATGTCTCTCACTCGTTCACTACCTCTCTCCCGTCTTTGGTGTATGCAGAGGAGAGGCGAGAGGAAGGAAGGGCGGAGGACGGGAGAAAAAAAAAAAAGCGGAAATAATGAGAATCAGCAAGAAATTCCTGAGGGGTATGTTTAATTTTAATCACCAAGACTATCCATCCTCAGTAGGTCTCATCCGCCGCCCCCCCCCCCTCCCTGCATCCCTCCCTTAGGTGTATTGAAATGAAGGGGAATAGCGAGCACCTGGAGTGACAGCGCGTGTAAAAGGTCACAGAGACCAAATGTGATGTTTGACTCGGGCTTTTTTGAGAGCTCTCAGGGAGGCGCCCAGGACTTAGGCCAGGGGTTAAGAGTTTGTAGGTCGCCGGGTCACACAATTTTCCCTTTTCCTTTGGCCTCATCCCTGCGCTGAAAACCTCAACGGTGTACTTGAGAGGGTAATTTATTATCCTGAATGTTGTCCAGCTTGGACAAGAAGTTGGGAGCAGAGAATTAAACTTCCCACTTTTGAGGACATGACGTCCTTTCTCCCTTTTTACTGGATGTAAGAACATAATATTTCCAGCCCAGATCTTTTAAACATATGCACATGACTTACAGCGCAATGATCGCAAATTCATTTGAGTTGTTTTCCTTTTCCAAACATTCATTTGTAAAAGTATTAACTTAATGATGCCCTTATGGGTTATCTTGCAAGGATATATCTTTTCTTGATGATTTTTCTTAATTTGAGGATTCTTTGCAATGTTTTGTTTATCCTCTTTGTCATGTCGGCTTTCTGCCTAAATGCATTGCTCTGCATGAATGTTTTATTCATTCTTTCTGACTCATCTTGGTTTAACGCGAGGCAGCAAAGTTTGTTATTCTTATTTATCTCATAAATGCCATTCCAACAGGTTGTGTGCAAGATTGAGGCACCCTGTATGATTGTGCAGCCTTGCAGCATTTCAACACAGGTGGAAAGATAAGCATTATCTTGGACACATTATTGTCAGTGGCATGGATAACTGACATGCGTGCCACCGATGTCCAAACGAAGGCCTGCTGATGACAGCCAAACTGCATTTGGCCCCTGGAATGTGCAGAGGCCGCTCTCAGACATCAAACGGTTCTCAGCTCTGTCAATCTAATAGCTCTGGATATGGGATTTATTGGCTCTCACAGGCCAAAAGAGAGACGAGGGGCGAAAACAAAACCAGATTTTCTCTCCCATATCAGTTCCTCGGGAGAAGAGAACGTGTGTTATATTACTTTAGATTAACTAGATTAAAACTAGTTCATATACACGTTCCTATGCTCACCTTCAGAGAGTCTAAAGAGTACGAAAAATACGATCAAATAACTTGGTAGCCGTCAGCCCATGCAAGTGTTTTTATCATGTAGTTCAGGTTGACACTAAAGGGTGATGCTTCACAATAACCTGCTGCACATTTCAACCTAGATATTTATTGCAAAAAGTCTTCATTGGCAACCAAACGGCTGATAATATCGATATAATATTGTTTTTGCTTTAACATTAACACAATTGCTGGTCTGTGATACAAACTTTATACATTTCCCTACACTGCTCCAAGGACTGCACTTGCTATTCATGCTCTTCCTCAATAAATCAAAAAGCTTCTAACTGAACTGTAATGTTAAGCATTAGAGGAGAAGTGTGCGTTGACGATGGGTGACATTTGCGAACTATTTCAAGGAGGGATTTATTGATCAACTTGGTGGGTCTTCCGAGCTCAGGTTGCACATAGCAGAAATCAGCTGCACCCTCGCGTCATTACATTTTATTCAGACTCGTGACACAAACACGAGGTGCGGGGCAAGTGGAGCAACAAACATTGCTGCTGATGAAAGGGAATGACAGACGGCCAAATATAGGGAAGAAAAGTGGAGAGCGGGGGCCAAAAGCATGATGACACAAGTCAGGCCCGTCTTCCTCAACCCTTGATAAAGACGAGGTTCTCACGGAGAAGGATGGAACCAAGAGGGGTTCTATTTATCTCTGTTAGCCCTCCGAAAAACTCCCTATTCCTGCTTAGATAGCCCTGCCAATGTGCCATGATGTCATCCCCCTGGCGTGCAGTGATTGATGCATCCTGGCTGCCAGCTCTGCACTAGCGGGAGGCGGGAGGAGCGGGGATGGGAGGTCGAGGTGGGGATGGGGTGATTTTCCACAGATAGAGACATCCAAATGTGAACGGAGCCCAGCGTGGGGTCGGTTCAGAGCTCAGGCCAATACGTTGCATACCTGCAGCACTGTGAGTGTGCTGTTTTAATGTCCTGGCTCCCTACGTTCGGTCAGTTTTGATGTTTCAAAGGCGTTCACGAGCAGGGGATAGTGGTGAGGGTCTTGCTGGTTTGATGGAGTCGCAATGGGGGGACAAGGCCCGGCTCTGATTATGTACGTCTACTCCATCTTCCGTCTGAGTTCTGTTACATATCAATGGTGGGGGAAGGAGGGAGGGAGTCGAGAGGAAGACGGGGTTATTGTGAGTGGAAGAGTAAGTGTTTCCCAGATAGTCATGGAGACGTGCTGAGATTAAATCAACGGGGAGCCCCCATCCCCTTGTCAGCAGGCCAAGTTAGTTCTGGTGCTTTAATGGCTCTATATGTTTCATAGCATTTAGTTATTTATGTCCAAAGGGAGATACAGCGTCTTCCAGGCTTGGAATTGTTGGTTTCCATGTGCGTTCAGTTATTTTTGAGAAATCAAGGCATAACATTCCTCAATTCTCTAATGCTTTTTAACTGACATGTTTTTTTTCATGCATGTAAATGTGGAGGGGAAGGCAGCAGGAAGTGCAGCACATAAACATAAAGCACTGGCAAACATGTGGACATGCAAGCACCGTGCACCAAGACCCAGCTCAGATCTGAACCCAGGCGCTAACAAGTACAAAACAGCTGCAGACATCCAGTTTGTCTGAGTCAGGGAATGAAAAACTGAAGTTCCCCAAAAGCCGACACTGAGGACAAGTACATTATGGATTTGAACACTGTCATATTTTACTAAAACAGTCAAGGAAAAGCAGCTCAGCTCCTCGACAATGTTTCCCAGAGGTGGTCATTATTACAACGTCCACGTCAACAAAAAAGTCAATGATCCTTTACTGAGCGTGTAAATGAGTAAATGCAACCTCACGCTTTTCAACTCAGTATTGACAGATTCACAATTAATTAGAGGCTGTTTTCTGTTCTCTTCATTAAAAGGACTGCAGAGGCTTTAAAGCTGTGTTTGTTTAAAACTTAAAAGTGCTTACAACTGAGCATCACATTTGGTCAAATGTAACATTGGAATTCATTGTGACCTTTCGTTCACCAGCTTTCACCAAAGAAGCCAAAATTGACAGTGTCAGTCATTATAAATGCTGTTGTTTTGTTTAGTCAATGCCACCTGCTCATTTTGAGAAATCATCAATAAAATGTTGACCCATATTTTTTAATCTCCAGAAAAGCAGCATAACAACACGTTCATACAAAGCTTACTTTTGGAAGTGATGAGTGAATGTAAAATCCTAAGTATTGTACGATTTCAATGTCTTGTATATGTAAGAATTGTACTTTCTTTTTAAACATGGCATTTCAATATTCTGCTACATACGCCACCTTTAATTCTTTTAAAATGCCATATGACCAGAATTAGCAGTCAAATTAGCAGCATGTTGTCAACTTGAAAAGCTGAGATGTTTGCTTTTATATTCTTTTAAATTGCTGCAAACGTTTCACAAATATTTTAAGGTGAGTTTGAAGCGAGTCATTGTTTGATAAAGATTCCAAAATTAAGCTTCAGATGGGGGTCTCTGGATCTTCTGGTCTATTGCTTCTTCAATTTGATCAAACTTTTACTTCAGGTGTTTTTTTTTTTAAGAGTTTTTATTTTTGTGAAATAGTAATTTTAGTAGAATGTATCATGTTTTTAGTTATAGTCCTCAAATTCTTCCTGAAGATTAGATACTTGTCAGCAAAACATATTTCTCTTTCAATTCTTCAGTGACTTACATTTTAACATTTGTCATCTTGCACCTTTAACATAACCATAAAAAAGTATTTACCTGAGCAGCAGTAGCTTTATTTAGCTTTACTGGAGTTTACTGGAGTTTTACTGGAGAATTTAGATAACGTTTTGATGCTAATACATCATGGTGTTTCTGTTCCAGTGCCTCTGCAGATATGTAATGTGTTTGCATGTGTGTGTGCGCATGTCTTGAGTTAGCCATGTACACGCTTGTGTGCTTGTCTGTTTGTTGACATGCAGAGTGCTGCACACGTGTCTGAGGGAAGGTGTCCGCTGCTGCACAATGAATCGGCCCCTGCTCCTTTTCACTGTGGTCCGGCAAGTGAGACTGAACATGAGGCGCAGGGAATTGAGGTGCATTGATCTGTCCTCTACAGTGTCTCCCTGGACTGGTGAAATCATTAACCTCGCTGGCACAGACACAGGAAGCAACAACAGAGTATCTTTGCGAGGTTAATTAAAAATAAAAGCGCACGGGGGAAGGGCAGGGGGTGTATTCACCAGGGAAAAGTGCACTGACTTCCAAATGAGCTTACTTCAATAGCGTAGTGGAGTGCCTGTTTTCTTTTTCTTTATCAAACACACCAACCAGGTGAGCCCAGGCTGAAGATACTAAGCTCTATTTATTTTTATTATAGTTGAATGATAAATGATTAAACATGTTTAAAACCTCAAACTATTTAGGACTAGCGATGTCGCTGGGTTCCCAAATATCAGCCGTTCATTTGACGAGTACAATGTTATTTTTACTGATAGAAATGGCCAAAACTCTCAACTGCTGAATTTCGAGGAAGCCATGAACTTTATTGTTTAGATTTTATTTTTGATGTGAGGGAGGGATGGCAGTTATCAGCAACACAGTAAAGTGTGCCAAACGTTGGGTAAGCATCCCTATGGAAGCCCAGTATTCATGACGTTTTGACTCATCACTTGGCCCTGCGCGGTCACACAACCCTCCGTAGCAGATTACATTCGCTCAGATTCATACAATAACAGCATGCTAACCAACTCCATGTCAGACTAGCAGCATGCTGCTATCCGGATGCACCATTATGCTACAGCCCATTATGCCACAGCCACACAATCACCGGCAGCTACCTCTTCTTAGTAAGCAACAAAGAATACACTCCTATCTACCACGTCACATTCGGCTAACTAGCATGCTATCAATATGTCAAGTTAACTGGCATGCAAGGTAATGGAGTAGACTCGTCAAAGAAGCATGTTTAAATAGTAAAAGTATGGAAAACGAATGCAATGTTCAGTGGACTTTTGCTAAGAAAATGTGCGCCCAGTGTATGGCCAAAGTCTACAGTACTTCTAGGTACAGTATTTGATGAGTTTCTGTGACTGGTGCTCAGATTGTAAACTCCAGTGTTTCACCTACACAGCACATGAAAACGAGATTATCCTAATATCTACACTGACAATAACTTCAAAATGCAAGCAATAACACGGTGAGACGTTATCCAATCAAATGCCGTTCGGCTGAGAGACCCTCAGTGTCTGTCACTTCCCAGTAGGTACGACAGCTTCAAGACAAAAAGCGGCTGACGTTAAAATGTCAATAAGATGTCAGATCAAGCCGCGTGATGAGGTTTGTGAGTCGCCGTCGATAAGGCCGGTGTTGAAACATTTTGGACAATCTCAGCTCCACGGGACAGTGACACAAAGTGAAGCGAACATTTTGGCAGGCCTCGTCAACAACGAATGCTCGCGTTCGGCCCGAATTCATACATTCTTTATGAATTTGTTATTGAAAAGTCTCATTATGTTCATCAAAGACATATTGGGACCAATGTTTCTTTACCCAATATTGCGTACAGTACAAGAGACATTATTTAAGAAGGCACTTCATTGGATTACATCCACACACAGCAATGAGTTGTTTTATTAGCTCGCTGCTGTTGTTTACAGCATAAATAGGTTAGGTGTTTGCAATTGTGGGAAAATGTGATGTGGATCAACTTGATAGGCCTGTTGAGTGGTGTTATTGCAGTCTGTGGTCCCTGGGAACACTCGGGAAATGATGCTCCCCCCAGTCAGCGCTGCAAAGCCTCTCTGCCTCTAGATCTATGGGTAATTACTGGGACTGTGCTGACTCAGGACACACACAAACCCACACAAAAAAAAATAAACCCTACACATGTGCAGACAGCTCACAGTGCAGACACAGAGAGACACAGAGAGACACATGGACAACCCTACGCCAAATCTCATGCACCTGCAGTAGACTTCGCCAGGACGTCACCAGGAGGGACTGTATTGCTCTGGCACAGACTGCAAATGGGACACATCATCAGAGCTGCTCTGGAGGTGGAATATATCTCGAAGAACAGTAGACATGGCCAAAGAACATGCATTATTTGGAGCAAACGTTTTAAGAAATGTAAACTCGCAATGCCCCCAGTACAAGATGGCCATAGCAGAAGGCCCATCACAATAAGACATAACATAACGTTGTGTCAGTAGCAAATGAAAGAAGTCACGCCTAAATTCAATTCTTACTAAGAGAACAGGCTGCAGTTCTATAGAAGCGGAGTGATAATCGCAAGGCCAAGACAATGATAGGCTACTTGACAAAATCTGGTGTTGGAGCAACATAACTGATGAAAACATTACTGGTGACGGCGCAATTTAACAAATATGAAAACATTAGCCTATTGGTGATTGTGCACAATGTGAAAAACATCAGCGGTACGGACGCACCGGCACATTGACAACATAATCCATGTCTGTGCATGACATATCCATATGCCTTCCAAACATATGTATATGTAACAAATGTATTTTTCTTTCTCGGCTGCTTCTTTCATTTCTCGCTCCTGTAACACACGTCTGTGATTGTAGTCCATTGCTCATCTCTCGCTTACCTGTTGCCTCGAAACTTAAACTTAATTTAGAAATGTAACATAGAGGTATGAGTCAATAAAAGATATGCCTATACCGTTTTATGTTATTGTTGTTGCTGTTATTTATTTGGTGACTGACAAATACGAGACACCATCGAGCAGATGACTTGGCTCATTGAGAACTAGAAATACTTACTGTACTGACATGATAGTAGTTAGTAGTTGACTGTATGCAGATTTGTTGCTTGACAATTTTTTGATAGTGAGACATTTGGTGGACAAAAGTGAAGCTCAGAATGTCCAGTGAGCATGGTTCTTATATGCCTGACACACTGGCATTTTCCTCGTGTGTATTCACATACAAATATTTTCTGTGTGTTCAAAACCTTTTGAAATACAAGTAAGAAACCATAACCATTTCAAAGCGTGTAAGACAATTTTTTCACTGTTCTCGTGAACATGTATGATACAACTCACATGCCAAATTATGGCATGTCTAAGCAGCCCAACCTATCCTGAATATAACCGTCTGTATGACATGCCTGCAAACAAAAAGAATAACGGCCTACATTTAAGGTGTTAATCCAGATATGTCTGTGCACAAAAGGGAAACTTCCATGCTCCGTTTTGGCCCTAAAGCCACAGCCCAAGTGCCCAATTAGTATATAATAGTCTGACTACACAGTTTATACACTTCACAACTGGCTTCATAATTCCTCATTTCCATTTACCTTTGACTGACATGATTTATAAACCTTCCTTCTTTTGCCTCCAGCCATTAACATTTAACTCGGATGATAACATGACTTCTAGTTCCTCACCAGCTTTGAGACATTTTTGTAAAAAGAAAACTCAACATTTCTATGGTGATAATCTTTTGGATTTTGAAATAACTTCCATGACAACCACCCATGGGACCTCGTGATATTTCAGTGAGAGAAGGATGAGAGGAAATAATTCCCAGGTTTATTAGCCTCTGGAAAATGGCTTCAGTGGGAGGCAGAAAAACAAATCATTTGAATACATACCCGGGTGTCCTAATGTTCATTTCAGTGCTGTCACTTAGAAAGGGGGAGGGAGGAGGGACAGATAGCGCGCATTGTGCTGCTGACAGGATTGGCTTTGTGTGTGATGAATGGGGCTGTCACAGACGGTGACAGGTTTGTGTTCAATACATGTGGATGTACAATACGCTCTGCATCCCGTGACAAGCTGGGAGGCTTTTTGTCCCGATAATCTCCATATCGTTTCATCTGCGGCTGCTTATGGCGGATGTGGTCACTGAGGGGTGTGCCACGGCCGCTGCACACAGACTGTCGATCTTCTGGAAGCAAAAATGGGACACAAAGATGACTGATGTGTTCAAGTTTCTTCCCTTATTGTTTTCAAAGTCACTGAGAGTCTGGGAAATGCAGATTGGAGTCTGTGGTTCTACAAACATTTCTGAGGTCCCGCTCGCACTTGAGGTCATCTGATCAGAGGTGAACAATCGCCCAAAATACAGGACCCAAACACTCAATAAGCCACTTTTTGGAGGTACAGTACATAAAACTAAATATGTCGATGATAAAGATATACCTTCTTACATATTTTAAGCAATGGGGACCACAGAAGAATCATCTGTGATTCACAAATCGCCAAGCTTATCTCAAGTCAACTAGCCTATTTGGCTAAATATATCAAAATATGTGCCAAATAATCCTGACAGGAATACATCGTCATAGTAACGGATATAGAACATTTGCAGTGAATGTATGAATCTGGAAATATTTGCAGCCAGCTGTTTTCTATGGTGTATTCACTCAACGTAGCAACTACATGATGATTAAGGTATGAGGTAAAGCCTTCCATAACCGCTATAGCATCACACACACTTCCTGTTGGTAATGTCCTTTATTGTTGGATATAAACGGGAATAATAAAAGACATTGTTAAAATCACACTTAGTTACTTTATAAAAGTAAAGCGTCATACACAAACCACATGTATGGTTATGAAATGTATATCTGAGTTGAGATACTAAATACATATCAGCACAATTAGCTGTGTATGTTTGCTATCTAACAGGATTTTTCACAGATAAAATCAAACATAAGCCAAATCCTGTATTAATCTGAGACACACACATGTATCCACATCTGGACATATGGATTTAAGATTATTCCAAAATAGGAATAATAAAGTGGCAGCCATGCACTGCAAAGTGGGAACCCGAATAAAATAGTCTCAATAGAATAAAATTCTATAGAGAATAAATTAATTAATCGTCATTATTATATATTTTCATTCATATGGGATGTTAGTAGTTCCGCAGGCAGCATAACCAACAACTTGTGAGAATGATTATCAAGAGCATGGAAGAGACTCCTAATATTATTGTAGTTTCCTCCTCCCGCCCCGCCTCTTCCACTTGGATTGAGCCTAATATAAAAACTGAAGTTCTTTGGCTCCGATGATTTATGTTTCACCCAACCAATAAGACTTTTTCTGCTCCTACAGCTCCTCCTACAGAAATACTGTATTTACAGGAATACAAAGACGCAAAGAAAGAAAGAGCGTGCGGCAATATCTATTTTGTTCATGTGCTGAACAAAAATGATTACCATTGCTGACGCTGTAATGGGGAGAGGCACCAGTGCACTGGTTCCAGTTACATTTGCTTGACTTTGGTTTACTTGTACACTCGTGCAACTTTGAAGTGTTTCAAAGAATCTAGGTGATGTCAGCAACAACATGGAAAGTATGGCAAGAATATAATAACATACATGAAATGAAACCGAGGAAACGGAGAAATGGATTAAAATGGCTCTGCTGCAGGAAATAAACTCACAGAGGAAGCGAGTGGGTATGAGTGGGAGGGTGAATGCATGCATGTCTGCCTCTCTACAATGTGTATTTATGCAGTTGTATGGAACAGGGAGGAGAGTGAAGCTTTGAGTTACTGTGGTCAGTTCATCACACAGCCAGCAGAGCTATTTAAAATCTTTAGACAGTCAACAGTCAAATTCAGATATTGACTTCTTCAACTGTTGATGTTGACACTAGATTAGAGTCTTGCTCAGAAGAAAATGGTTTGACTTGCTGCTGATTTGGAAAATAGAAATAAAACACAGACACAAATGGTTTGACGCTCCGGGGGAACGCAGGAGTTTTCGCTGCGTGGATTCATTGCTCGTGGCTGAGATGGAGTGCGAGTCTATTCCCAATATTTATGAACTACCACAACAGAGAAAGTTATGGACACAGATCGGGCCAAGACCCTTGCTTAGTATTTTCACTCCCTTAATATTTATGCTTTCCTGACATTTTTTTTTTCCCATTGCTATTTTTACTGTTTTCCTGTCCATTAAAATATCTCACCCTGAGAAATGAAGGAAGCCAAAAAAAAGAAAAGCACAAGAGTGTTGCCTTATGGGAGAAGAACAAGAGTTTTGTCAAAAAAGAAATGTTTACGAAAAGTTCATAAATCATTAAATAATATAGCTTTTTCCAGTGGTAATTCCCTGGCTGTCTAAAGGTGTGTCATTTCTTTTCTTTTTAAGTTTTCTTTTTTTTTTTTAACGTATGATTTGTTGTAAAACTCAATTACATGTAAATAAATCAAAGATGCAAATATCAGAATGGAATTTGGTGAGGTGGATTCAATTTACAGTAATTACTTTTGTCCCTGTAACTATCCTGTATTTGTCTTTTTCACAAGGAATTAATAAATTAGCATCGTAACAGAACTCCAGCGTCTAGATCTGATCAGATTATTATATTTAAATATTTCAGAACGAAAGCAATCTCTTCCCAGAGGAGCAACTTCAATTTAAAGCTTCTATACAAAAAAAAAAAACCCAGAAAGAAATAATAATGATTTAACAGCTGGTTACGAAAATCCAAACATGTTCCAGTAAGTACTGTACTGCACCTCAGCTGTGGTACACTTAGTTTAATAGCTTATATTTATTTCACCTATGTGGACACATTCATTATCCCACAAAGCGCATTACAACTGGGCCAAATTGCAGCGTGTTTGACAATAACTCTTAGCGTTTGTTTTATCCTGCTGAGGTGAGAGCTGGTTTCTGCGTCATGACAATTCATATTTCACATTAGGTCTTAGTCACAGAAAAGTACGTGGTTACATTTACTTTCAAAAAATGACTAAAGCCTCTGGCAGTCATGTCATCCTGTGTGAGTATCTTCGTCCGGCTGGGTGTCCAAGTGGGCAAAACAAACACCAGGAACTGCAGCAAATCATTTTTTACACCGGTTTCTCTCTGCTGGAGGTTTAATGAACAAAGCTTCAGTCTGGAATGAATAATCAACTAAGAGTCTATTAATAGCATCATATATGATATTGTCTATATTCAGATATACGGCATGCTGGAGTGGCAGTGCTTCTGTAAATACTGTTCCAAGATGTACAGGAAGCAGGTGGCACTTTACTTGACCCCTTCTTTATTTAGCATTTATAAGCAGTATATGAACAATGGATGAGTGGTCAATAACACACTATAACATATTATACTGTACCAGGGTTCGACATTAACCATGGCCCTGTGGTTCCAAACATCCCAAATCTGAACTAAGAGTCTGTAAACTTTGAGTTTTCAAATTTTAAATAAATGATTATAAATTATATATTTTCATTCTGTTAGTGTCACAGTTGAAGAAGCCTGTGTTAAGTTGCTTTAAATGGCCTTATCTGTATTGTTTTTATATAAGTTTACATTTGGGACACCGAAAATGTGCTTTGGCCACCAAATTGGGGCCAGTGCTTCAAAACATTAGTGTCTATCCCTGATGTTTGTAAGCAAACAAGTGTTTATTAATTAACTATGATTGACAAACAACTCATAACTGGTGTCTCAACAGTTAATGAATGATTTGAAATATATACAAGTATTAAGTATTCATTTATGATGTAGCAGTACTCATAGTTATATTCAATAACGAAGAACGTTTTTAAATTATACATACAATACAAACACAAACTCCATTCGCTGACGAAGGTCACAAGATGTAGTTGAAAGCTTTGGAAGAAATCCAGTATGTGGACCTTGATTATTTATTTGCTCATTCATTCATTTTGTCAGACTGCTTTTTGTTCAAGGTCAAGAATGAACCATCAAGCTTAACATGGCGTGAAGGGTTTTGAACACATTTATACACCATTTTAAACGCACCTGCGAGTGATGTGTACCTGTGTAAAATCACATATCGTTAAATAGGATTACTAAATATGATAATACAATTTTCTGTATATACATAATTTATGAACGGTGCACAATATGGAAAATATGTATAATACAACATAATGAAGGATACATCTCTGTGAGGAAGGAAGGAAGTAGAGAATCAGAGTGAGCAGAATGTTTGGTCTCTGCCTCGTATACAGAGAGACGTTATTAAATGAGTGTAAAGTGAGACCGTATGAAGTTTTTCTAAAATGCCAATTTAAAGAGCTGAAAAGTCCAAGTATATGCTGCTAAAAACATGACTACAATAAACATGTTGCACTTAGAAATAAATAAAATTACTATATGATCTCCATTCATCCATCTCCTCGTACTGACTTGCACATTATCCCAATTCACGCTTCACCCACTGTGTTTTGTTAAAAATGCAAGCAGACATGAATGAACACTCATCACATAAAGTTTAAATTCTGCAAGTTTCCCACCACAGCTGTATCCTCTGACTATTGATTGAGTGCAAGCAAAGTATACACTCTGCTTTCACCTTTAACCCTCAACCTTAAATAGAAGATAACACAAACTCAGTCACCACATTCCCCCATGGGGCTCACTCAAAATGATGAGGCAGCGACCACATTCACATCTATACTGTGCTTTGGAAATGAGCTCATATCCTGATTAAAGGCCACATAAGACGATACGTATCTTTAGATCTGGATCATACATTTTCCTGAATGCTTGAAAAGCCATGCTAGCAGACTTCAATAACCAGCAGTAAGGCAAAATATCAATACTGATAGTTTGGGTTTAAAGCTGCTTATAGCTAATGTTTTGTTAGTGTCTTTAAATCTGACAAACAACATTTCCTGAGCTGACTGTTTTTGTCACGAGTAGAAAATCCATTGAAACCGCATTTAGACAATTCTCAACGGAAATCCAGACATATCACGTGCAGAGTATTTGGCAAAGATTCCCGCAAGACCTTCTAGAAGAGAAGGAGTAGTTGACCGAAAATTATATCAAGTGTAAAATGGGTGGATAAAATGACATCTTGGCCTACATCACCTTGCATGAAAATACATTTTTAATAATGGCGGCAAATAAGCAATCAGTGTTCTGACCCGGTGTTCTTATTTTCGGGGTTTTAAGTGCAAGCACTCCTTGTGTTCTCCATGTGACCCAATTGGGCATCATCTTGCAGTCTTACTGTGTACGTGTTGTGTGCATTTTCTTTTCTTTTTTTACCTTTTGTGGAAATCCCAAAACACGATGCACGAAGAACAGGAGATTTAACACATAACGTCACCTCGCAGCACTGGATACGTTCTTATTCTAATGATTGTTTGACCTTCCCAGCGCCCAGCTATTGCTCTCCTGTGAGTCCCCATCACCTCTTCCGACCCCCCCTTTTCTTTTTCCACAGATGGATTTTTTGTTGCATTAATCCCACAGATCAGGTGGGTTTTGTCAACGTGTTAAACTTTAATACTTTGGGTCATTTATCTTTACTGCCAAACCCGAGGTCTGTCAGCGACCAGACGAGCTATTTCCTCATTTGGTTTGGGAGCAAAGTGGCGCAGGAGAGAGCAAAGGGGGAGGAAGTGGTGGTGGTGGTGATGGAGTGGAGTGGATGGGAGGCTGGGGGGACGGGGAGGGGGGGGGTGGGTTTGCTGCTCACCACTTAATGAAATCCTGATGTGAGAGGAGGGCGAGGAAGACTTGGTGAAGGGGAAGAGGGGTAATCTTGGAGGTCGAGGCGCCACACCATCTAAAAAAAAATGACGCCCCTCCAGAGTGGTGGCTTCACTTGGTCATTTATGCTTTTCTTGTTTTCGAGGAGCTCATACAGAGCGTTCGGCGACGTGCCCCTCATTACCTCTCGGACGCTGCGTCAGGGCCCCGCCGGGCACCCAAGTGGACAAGGATAGTATGGCACGTGATTAATTTGTCGAAAAGGTCCCCTGGAACGTGGGGTGCTCTCACAAGCATTTGTCTTCATTTGCCAAGATATGTACAGTGACACGAGCAGATAGGCCTTAGGAGTCCTGAATGGTGCCCATGCTTTTTTTCCCTCACACTTTAGTAAAAACCTCCGGTCTGCTGGCGGAGCTTGTTGCTCGTACGAGGCCTCACTGCTCACATGCCACTGAAAGACAAAACATTTTCTCGGCTCATTTAACAGCCAAAACCGTGGAACTAATGGGCAAACGATGAGCGTCATAATGCTCGTACACGCATTTTAGCTTTGTTGCCTGCACACAAGCAAGTGAAATGTCAGTGCTATATTTCACTAATTGCAACATATAAATAGAGCGGCTCAGGAAGAGTGAGAGAAGGAAAGAGAGCATGTATGAGGGTGTGATATATTCTCAGGGCCATTTACATTACCAGTGAGTGCATGTGGACTGCGGGGAGAATACATTTAGCATGTGAGCATGCAATGTATGTTTAATTCAGGACAATTTTATCATTGACGTGTGCAGTTGGTTTACCTGGAACAATACACCAACATAGCAACAACACCAGATAAATTTGTTGGACCAGGAATTTGATAAGAACGAAGTGAGACTTTTCTACATATTATTAGCCTAAATATTTTCCCAGAAGTGGAGGTTTGCTACCTAAAGCCATCTTAACCAGCTTTTTATTTGTAGACAGCAGTAAATTGTAAATCGTCCTGAGGTGCCATCAAGATGTTCCCAAAAAGTTTTGTTTAACACGTTAGTTTAATGAGAGCGTAGCAAACAGCAGCCAATGCATTTCGGAACAGATTTTTGTTTCGAACATCAGTGGGGGTTTTTTCTCTTTTTCCTGGTGGCCAACTGCAGTTTGTTTCTGCCTTTTCACCCGAGGTTGTGAAGGTCTTCGCTCTGCACTTCGGCCTTCTGAGCGTTCGGGCTGCGGTCGTTCCTGATCACAGAGCAACTCAGCGGCAGACACCCATCATCACCTATAAATAAATGTGGCCAACGTGCACTCTGCATCTGCGTTTGAATATGCTGAATTTAAGGCAGCTTTATTCTCAGTAAAGCCTGTTTCTTCAAAATGGTTGTAAATTAAAGAAAACATTACTGGCATGCAGCTCCTATAGAAGTCAAATCATCAGTGCAATCTTAATGTTTGCAAATAACCCGAAATAAACATTATAATTAAAAGCTCAATCAATCAAGATCCAAGTGCAAAAAAAAAAAAGGGTCAGAGATCAAATCAAATCAAAGTTTGGTTTGTTCAGATTCATATTTGTACAAATTTGAGTAAAAGGCCTGTAAAATGCTGCTTTTACATTGACAGCGAAACCCCTTCAGTTATGTTTGCATGTATAGCTCACATTGAATTAATAAAGAACAAAAGAGACACACACAAAGGTAAAAGCAACACACAGCCCTAAGCAAGGAGAATTTAAAAAAAAATGCCCCAGTGGCAATGTAGTTATAATAATGATTAGAACAATATTATTGCAGGGTCATTTTAGTGGCTCGTCTTGGACAAGCTGGCTTTGGGCAACAAACGCCACTCACACGCAAACACCGACAATATAAGTTTAATGTCTGGTATCAGATTCCATGCTGTGTACCTCCCGTCTCTGGGCTAATTACACACTAATGGAGCTAATCAAGAGTCAAACAGGAGAAACATTCAGCCTTAATGCTGTAATCCTGCTTAAAGCCACCACATATCCTTCTTTATGATCTTAAATGGGCCCCGGTGGCCCATTAGAGAGCAATGAGCAACTCCCAGGAGAGAAAGGGGGAGGGGGGGGGGGAGGGGTGCACAGAGGTCTACTGTAACTTTGTGTTCAGAGGCGTTAGGGCTGGGAATCCAAATGGCTCAGTGATTGTCAGTCAGTCAGAGGAGATGAGCAGAGCCTCAGTTTATTCCCTTCATCCACGTCTGTGTGTGTGTAGCTCTCTGATCTCTGAATCAGCCCTCAGCAGCACCCTGCTCACGACGTCTGAGGCCCATTTACTAGCACTGCAAATAGAAACCGCGCGCTGACTTGGGCAGTTAGGATGCTTGCCCTGCTGTAGTAGGAGAAAGCTGCGTGCCGACAGATGTCAGTCAAGCTGCACAGAGCTACTGGCAATTTTAAGATCACAAATGCGACGTTTTACCGGAATGTTGTTGCACCTGAGAATTCTTGCCATCTGTCAATGTGTCAGTATTTTTGCAGTTCTGACCAGATCATCCTCATTTTGGGTGTGTTGTGCTGCATTGTGGGACAGTATAGCCACCAACACCACACTCAAAAATATATTTTCATATATTTGACATGTACCAGTATATTTAAATGGCAGTCAGCATTAGCACATACACTCTGAGTATCAGCATACTATGCTAGACGGCCAATGCTGTCATTTAAAGCAGAAGGGATTTAATATTAACCAACAACAATTTTTAAAATCAGTGAATCGTTTCAGTCTTCAAGCGTCAAACATTTGCTGGTTCCAGCTTCTCCAATGTGACGGTTTGATGCCTTTTATTCCAAACGCATTTTGGCCAATTAAAATGTCTTTGGGGGGCTTTTGACAAATTTGAACCAAATTGTTTGGGCACATTCACCGTTTCCTGACATTGTACAGACAAAAACAAAAAAAAAATGGACCAAGCGAGAAAATAAAAAACAATTGATGTCCTTTGGCTATAGGACGAGGTTTTTAAAAAGCCCAACGCGGTGCAGTGTGGATCTCACTGCTACAACAAAGACCTGTCAGAGAAGAACGACAAGAGAACAGATATTGGTGCCCAACGTCCGAGCAGCAGCACCGCCGTCCTTCACAAAGCCAGCCAGCACCTGCTTTCTGACGCGGCACGCAAAGGCCAAACAGTGATGGGCAGTGAGGCGCAACGCTGACGGCGCGACGACGTCGCCGACGTCACCTCCACGCGGGAGGACGAACAGCCGTCCGTCAAAGCTGCTGCGGCGACGGCGAAGGACGCGCACTGAAACGAGCGGAACGCGTGCGCATCCCTTCGATCTCGCCTTGATTTTGGTCCAACGTAAATTGTCCGAATAATCGTATCGCTGTTTGTTTGTTTTTTTATTATTAATACGCATTCCGCTCGCGTGCCACTTGAAATACTGGAGTTACAAATAACAAATGTGTTGACGCGTGTGCTCCTAACTGCAAATATTTCGAATAGAAATTTTTTTTCGATGTAAAAACAAAAAAAAAAAAAAAA
The DNA here is from genome assembly GCA_036023855.1 of Gadopsis marmoratus. NCBI lineage: Eukaryota > Metazoa > Chordata > Actinopteri > Centrarchiformes > Percichthyidae > Gadopsis > Gadopsis marmoratus. The sequence continues at coordinate 2,381 of JAVQJF010123536.1, read as the reverse complement.
AAGGAAGAAAAGAAAAATCAGTTGAGGCTTAGAGCCGTGGAGCCTCGTCGTCATCACCCACCTTGACCAGGCCCCTTCAGTCAGCCGCACGGTGAGTTTCACTGTGGAAACGGCCCCCATCGTGTTAACACCGAGAGGCGTTTACAGCTGTTTTGGTTCATAAGACAGAGCTGCCTCCTTCACAACAACCTTTACGACTGAACTCGGCCACGATCGGCCTCAACATAAGTCACCTGTGTTTACGGATGAAATGACCGTCATTTGTCCACAAAAAGAAAAAAAAAAAATCAAAGAAAATCAATAAAAATCAATAAAAAGTCACCTCAGAGGGACTTAAATAAATGTGCGGTACCGATGCTGACTTTACAGTGACCTTACTCACCTGTATGTTATTCTTGTCTCGTCATTTCTGTCTAATATTTCTGCGCGGCTTCGTTTGCTCGGTGGTGACCTCCGAGGCTATTTTATTGCAAAGAAAAAAAGAAAAAAGAAAAAGGAACATATTTCTTAATATACCGTGGCGACGCTTTTGTGTTCAAATATTTTGTGCCCTGGCTGTTTTTCGTAAGGACTTTTTTAATTTTATTTTAAAAGGAGAAACTAGCGACGAAAGAAAGAAGCAGAAAATGTGCTGCAACAGGAATAACTGCACCTGTAATCGCGCTCCTGCACACCGTGACGGAGGCATTTGTCATTTTGTTTTGTGCAAAACTAGGGTTCAACTCACCGAAATCGAAGGAACTGCATTAAAAAGAATCTTTGTTTTGTTCTTGCACAGAACAGCACCTGGGTCGCGAGCGATGGGAAGCCACGCAGCTCCTTGGAGTAACGCGTTACAGCGCCGTAACGCGTTACTTGCAACCGAGCACATTTCCAGGATTATAACTGCAGTTGTTGCATTTGTCATCACCTTCTCGGAGTCGGATAACTCGATGCTGCCCCTGATACTCGCTGGGAATTAAACTGGGTGATTAATGAGAGAAAGGCTGACCTTCACCGGGTGGGACTTTTCCCCACTGCTCTGATTTTATCGAGCTAAGAGGATGACACGAGCACTGCACGGTTGCCCTTCCTGATCATTAATAGGGGAGCGGTGGTGTTTAGGCCAGGACGGGACACGTGTGCTGCCGTTTGGTGAATTCGCTCCTCGGAAGGAGAAGAATCCAGTAACATGGCCTCTTAACTTGACTCCATGTGACGCACAGGCTTTCTGGGGTCCAAGGAGCCCGGTACCGATGGTGCGTGGAGGCAAACGCGAAGCGAATCATCCAATTAAATCCCTCAAGAGCCGATGATTGATGATGTCAGCTGTTCTGCTTCTAATTAACGTTTAAATTAAGCAAAAAAAAAAAAAAAAAACTTTCTGACCATCGCAGCTTCACTTCAGACCTTAAAGCTCATTGGACCGTTTTTTTTTTTTGTTTAGGGCTATTTAGCTTAAACTAAATTTGATTTGATAAGAATCTACAGCAGCGTGGGTCCGGATGGTCCGGATACAGCTTTCATCTATAACATTAGCAGCAGAATAAAATCAGCCTCTCACAATCAGACATGATACAGGCCTGCAGGTATAAAGTCAGATTATCCAAATGTAGTAGAAAGATTAAATATTATTTTATTCTTCCATTAGATCGAACGAAAAGACAAATATATATATACACATACATATATATATCGAAGCTCACCTCTGCTATTTCTGTAAAATAAAAGTCCTTTTGTATTATAATTTTTTTTTTTAAATAATAATTATTCACATCTTTGTTTTTCTTTTTTTAGAATCCCCTTGCTCTTTTATAACTCTGTCCCTGCACCAATGTCACCATATGCCCCTGTTGGCACAAAAAAACCTCCCCGCAGTGGCTTTTTCCAAATGGGTCAGAATAATGTCACTGTATTTTAAGAAAAGAAAAAAAAAAAACAAAGAAAAATGCCAGTAATTGTCCAGCACTTGTTTTATTCAGCCTTTGGCTTGTGTCAGCAGTTGGTACGTAGATTATTATTCACCTGCTACAATATAGGTTCAATCGGAGTATTTTCTCTGCCGTCAGAAGAAGCTTTTGTTTCCATTTCACGAACAAAAAGCTCCATTTGCCGTCTTTCTTTTTCCCCACCTCAGGTGAAATGTTGTCGTGTAAGCGTTTTACAAACGTTGTTGTACATAAACTGTACATTAGAAATATTTTTCTCCCGGCTGCAACGTGCGTATTTCGTCCTGCCTGCAGGTTATGTGCACGTTGTAAAATGCAGTTAAAACGAACTTTAGGACCCAAGTGGCGACAACAGCTAAAAGCCTTAAATACAACAAGGTGCGTCTCCTCTGAGCAGAACGTTCGACTCGTCCCCGTATTGTCTCTCTAATCCGTCTCTGTCGTCGCATCCCA